>PVKA01007231.1:0-78948 GCA_004027165.1 Ctenomys sociabilis | reverse complement strand
CAGCAAGGAGGAAGCAGGTGCTCACTCACCAGGAGGAGCCAGGCGTAAAGTGGCATTTTCTGGCCCGAGGAAGTTTCACCGTTTTAGAAGCCATCTTGGGGACATTTTTCTAGTGGACAGTGATGACTTGTGCTGCCCTGGCCTGGCCAAATAGGGCTGCAGGTCCATGTGCGCTGTTTCCATCCTCCCCGTCCCTCGAGCAGGACACCTGCAGGACACTGAGCAGAAGCAGCGATCTGTACATTTGCATGTGGAATTAGGTGAAAGAGTGGATGCTGAGGGCGGTGCACTGTTGGCATTGGCAGTGCCCCCTTTTTCTTTCTGTGGATGCCTCTCGCAAAGACTTGTTTTTGTCTGAAACTCTTTCAATTGACACTTTTGAGATGTCGACACCTGGGTATCATTTCGGTTTCCATGACACCCGTCTGCCATGAAAGCCATGTGCGGTCTGGGGCAGGGCAGTGTGCACGGGAGAGCCTGACCCAGCCCTTGCTCCCTCCTGCCTCACACCAGTCAGGCGCTGGGCAGGTGGAGAGCAAAGTACCCTCCGCTGGGTGCTGTCTCTCTGCACCTCCATGTTCGGAACCTGGAAATGGCAGGGTGCAGGCTGGATGCCTGAGGGCCACAGGAGCGCAGGCCAGAGGGGACAGGTGAGGGCACCTGTGGCATTTCCATCTTTAGGCCCAACCCATGCGCAGACGTTCTAAGGACTGAAGCGACTGCAGCGTCTGTGGCCCACGGTGTCCTATTTCTTGCGTGTGTGAGCCACTGCCAGGTCTAGGTTCAGGCCCCTGCCATCCGCAGCATCGAAGCCTGAGGGGCAAGGCCTGCTGTGTGCTGTCCTGGCTCTGCTGGGGCTGAGGCGGGGAGCCTGGCCAGGCCTTGTCCTGCTGCAGCTTCAGGTCCTGGCCTTTGCGACACCAGCACAAAGCTGGGCTTCCCGTGTGGTGGTGGCAGCTACCAGACCCAGCAGAGCACACAGAACAGAGGGAAACCTCGCAGCAGCGCGCTAGGGCAGACTCTCCTGAGGCAGTCAGTGCGCCTGCCAATTTGTGGAGTATAAACTCCACAAAACTGGTGACGTTAGGACAGTGCAGCAACTGCGCTACCACAAGAACCTGTCTGAGAAGTGTAATCCTTTCTTTCAAATGCATAGTTTTCCTTTGAGAAACAACAATGTCCTGGGGGTGGGGGAGACCTTAGCAGACAATATAAGCGACAGCCACAGGTCACTTCTAGGCATCAGAACAACGGAAAGTGAATTCTGATTGTTTGCAAACATCAAGCAGCCGATTCTGGGGCAAGGCCCACTGCCTAACTCAGAGGTAGGCTGTTTCTAGAGTCCCAGAACGCAGCGGTGCTTCCCAGAACTTATCATGTCAGGTGCCTTGGGGAAAGATGGCTGCGTCTGTGCTTGGGTGGGAGAGGTCACTGCTACTGTGTTTGTCACCCGACCTAGATTTGCCGAAAGAAACAAAATTTTAGGAAATGCTTCTGCTCGCGAACCACATTGTTCTTAAACAGCGGTGTCTGCAGGCTGAGGCAGCACTGTGTTTTCATTTCTGTAATGCAGTATCTTGGGAGTGAGACCCAGGTCTGCGCGTGAATTTCATTTATGACTCGTATCATCTTGTACTGCGCAATGTCTTCAATGGATTTTGTGTTTGAAAGTTTCATGATTGGAAGTTTTCATCTGTGGAATCACGACAGTACTAGAAGGCTTTGGATTTGGGACGCTGTGGAGTTCATATTTTCTATGTGTTTTAAAATTTATTATGACAGGGTCTACAGAGTCTCACTGCACAGATCGGAGTCATAGTGATCCTCCGGTTTCCAGCCTCCCAAGCGCTGGGGTTACAGGCGCTTGTCACCATGCGCAGCCTCGATCACCATCTCAGTGAGCCCTGGGGGTGCGGCCAGCACAGCATGCCAAGGACCTAACTTCAGCCATTGCTCTCTGCCTAAGCAGGTGCTTTAGTCTGCTGAACTTTCTGGCTGGCCCTGGAGTTCATATTTTCAAATTAGGGGTACTAAGCTCACAAATTTTGTGAAATTCTCCAAGGAGAAAAACAGGATAAAAATCGTCTTGCCTGCCTGGTTCGCATACTGTACTGTCTGACCCACATCCCTTCTGCTGAAATGCAAATTGGGACCTTTTATTTCTCCTTCCTCATTGAGAATAGAAAGTAGATACCCATTTGTCGCTCTTTAAATAAAGACTTCATGTGCAAAAATTGCTTTTAAATTTATTCCATGCAATTCTGTCTTCCTCAGAAGTTCCTGGGGCCCCTTGTCTATTTGTCTAAGTAGAGAAATAAGTTACCTTACTCATCTTTTATGTCTGCCTCTGAACTCCTTCCAAGAACCATTCATCTTGCTTCTGCAGACCCCAAACTGGACACTGTATTTTTAATTAAGATGGGATTCGGCCAGGCGCTTGCTTAGATCTTGCAGATCTGAAAAAGAAAAGTGCTCTAAAGCATGGACTAAGCCAACAAGTCAAAGGCCACTGCGCTGCCCCTGGCCACGCTGGAGAGGCCTTGTGGGATGGCTACCCCGGGCGGCAGCAGCAAGTGCGGGCATGAGGCTGGACGTCAGTGTAATCTGGACTGAGCTCAGGAAGGTGGGGCAGTGTCAGACCCAGGACTTAACAGGAATCACTGCCTGGCCTTCTTCTCAAGTTCTGACAGGGCCTTCTTCAGCACAGACAACCGTGTCAAACATTTCCTAGATAATTTAAATTTTAGCTGAAAAACGCATTGACTTTCTGTAAAGAAAAGCTGGTCAAATGGATAGGAAGTTCCTGAGAGCAGGGCTGTCTCAGATTTCTCTTCGCCCCAGGTACCGTGTTGCACATGCCCCATCTGAGGGTGCTCAACTCCAGTCCAAGTCATCTAACTCGAGTGAAGGTTTTGGAGCAAAAGGAAAAAAAAAAAATGCTTCTCATAAAATAACTTCCCTGGGCTGGGGATAGAGTTCAACAGCAAAGCACCTGCCTGGCAAATGAAAGTTTGTGAGTTTGATTCCTAGGACCCTATTACCCCAAAAAGAAAAGAAAACAATTCACCAAGAAGTCATATTGTCCCAGAGACGAGGTGTATCTGAACAGGCTTGACAGGCTTGCTTTTTTGGTGAGCATGTATTATTTAGAAGATAAACATATTTTTAATTTTCATGATTTTGTTGTAATTTGATGAAAGTTATAATGTACCAGGATGCATAATTCCATGTCTGTGAGTTTCATGTCGTCAACCCTATTGATTCATTCAAAAATAAGAAAGAAAACCTTTAGAGAGGAGAAATAGATCGCAATGTGAATTGCTTTTGCATGCTCTCTGTTTGGCTGGGGGGATAACTGGATGGCCTAAGCATATACTTGACCAGCACAAGGACCTGAGTTCCATGCCCAGTACCACGTGCCATACCTGCCCCCTGCTGAGCCAGCCACTGAAATGGGGGCAGGGGATGGTAGCAATGCCTGAAATCCCAGCACTGGGGAGACTGAGACAGGACGGTCACTAAGAGTCCGAGCTGTGTGGTGAGACCCTGTACCAAATAAATAAATAAATAAATACATAAATACATAAATAAATACATAAATAAAAAAAAATTTGAAGCTCTCTGTTTGTGAGCCACCCCATGAAGAAAGTTCCTGGTCCAGTCTCTGGGCCTAAACTCCTCTGTGCAGCTCACCAGCCCTGTATCAGGCTTCTAGGCACTGAGCAGGTTCGCACAACCGTCCTAAGTCCTTCCTGCTCCTGCAGTCCTAGGACGGAGCCCCTCTGGGCAGCTTATTTCCTCTGCCCAGGGGGCACTGCATGAGGTGCCCAGCCAACCCAGCCCTGCTTTCTGATCCCCACTTCCCAGTAATGGTCGTGGAAACACCCCAAGTCAGACCCTTGGGGGCTTTGCCTCCAGGAGACCAAACCGATTGTCAGCTCTGTTCCATTCTGCAGGACTTCCCTGCTTAGTGCCCCAGACCCTAAACAGAGACCAAGTGGGGTGCAGCGAGGTGGGTGACAGGGAGTGGCCATCCACCAGGGGCCTCCCAGTACCCTGTGGACCTCGTGCAAAAGGAGCACGCACAGGGCTTCTGCCATCTGTTCCACTTGGTACCATTGATTTGTTGTCTGATTTAAATATAGAGTTCAATATGCAGGTGTGTAAGTGCAGCATAAATAACATGGCCTCCTCCTTCTGAGCCAAGGGGCCTTCGTCTGGGGAACTGATATAATTTATGAGGAGGGAGGGGCCAGCATAAATGTGTGGGGTGCTGTATCATAGGCCAGGGTGGAACTGGTCAGAAAGAGGAGTTTGGAGGAGGGGAACGAATGGAGGGCAGGGAGGGTTGGATGCCAGAAGGGACTGAATTGGGGAGTGGGCCCTGCATTCTGGAAGCCGGTCCCCAGATACATCCAGAGCCACTCAGCGAATGCTCCTTAATTACCCTTTGTCCCTGGAGAATTCCAGCGACAGAATGCGATTTTCCAAGTGAGCCTCATCTTGCGTGAGTGGTCCCCCCTTTCCCTGTCCCCCTGATGGAGGAGGCAGGGAGGGAGGGCACAGACGGGCCATGCATCACACCCGGGGCGACAAGAAGCTGGCGGCTCCTGCTCCACTTCCCGGCCAGGAAGGATGCGGAGTAGAGGAGGCCAGAGCTCCTGCAGGCCTGGTGCGCTGGAAGTGTGCGGGAGGGCGTGGCCGCGATGTCGCTCCTGGTGGCCTCCCACCAGAAAGTGGACACTACAGTGACCTCCTGGTTCCCTGCCACGCTGGTAAGGGCCGTGTGCGGGCGAGCCGGGGGGTGGAGCGCATGTTTTACCTTTATTTGTTAGGAAGGAGAAGGACCGAGGTGGGCAAGCCCAGGGCCTTGAGCCCACCCAGTTCTCTAAACGTGAATGCTGCCCAGGTGACTGCGGACCAGGAAGGAGGCGGTTCACAGGGGTCCCAGGGTGGGGGTGAGCAGGGCTTTCCCAGCCCACCGGGCAGGAGGGCATTCTAGACGGTGGGGAGGAGGAGAGGGCCTTCAGAGGAGAGAGGAGCAGGGCCCCTCCAGCCCAGCCCGCTGCACGTCGGTGTGCAGACTGGAGGAGCTGAACCGCAAGGAGAAGCCAGGGAAATGAGGAATTACTGAGACTCCGGCAGTGAGTCAGGGGAATAAATGAGCACGGAAATGCAGTTCTGAGAACTCTAAATTGCTACGGAGATTGCGCTGCGCTCCCCAGACGCAGCAAGGAGCGGTCCGTGGAGGGCAGGTGCAGGTGAGCCTGGCCCCGCAGAGCTGTTCTCTGAGGGCTACAGAGAGGCCTCGCTGAGCTCCCCAGGGCATTTGATGCAGAAGCCTCGCTGCACACGGGCGTCGGGTGCTGTGGAGGTCGGGTGCATCCGTCCCTACTATGTCCTTCCCTGCCCTTTGGCTGGGACGGGGCCCGGCCTTGGGGTGTGCTGGGGCCCTGGTGGATAGCCCTGGGTGATCGCCCAGAGGGGATGTGTGTGAACTTCATGCTTGCATGTGCCTATGGAGAGGAGAGTGCATGTGTGTGTGAGTGTGTCCACCGGCCGGCCAGGCTAGCACCAAGGAGGTCTGCAGCGCCCCACAGGATGTTCAGCCCCCTCCTGTCAAGGTGCACAAACAGGTCCCCAGGAAGGGCAAACTCACGCTGCTGGAGTCTGGGTTTGGGAGCCCCAGGCAGGGACCTCCCCAGGAGCTCGGACACTTGATGCCTGCAGAGGTAGGATGATGTGTGTACCTTCTAGTGGCAATGGGGCCAGAGCGTCACCCAAGTGCTGTTGGAGGAGTTAGGCCAGGAGAGCACCCTTACCTGAGCACTGCTGGGCCCTGCCCTGGGACAGCTCTGTCCCTCAGCCTCTGGGCTCCTGGGCTGCCCTTGCCCATGAATGCTGGGTGGCCTACTTGGGGTGACCCCAATATCCCTTGGGTGACCACTCAAAAGGAGCAAGTGAACAGAGAGAGCTATTTAAATGAGAAAAAAGATAGCTCTGATTTTTTTCTTTGCAATCACTTCCAGTTAATAAAAGAGGAGGCTTTGGTCTGGGGGTGGGGTGGGGAAGGCCACTGTTCTTCTTGTTCAGAAAGCGTGGGGAGACTGTGGAGAACAGGCTGTGCCCTCTCCTGCTTCCCAGAGGCCTTCCCACCGTTGGATGTTAGTGTTCTGGGAGAGCCTTGCAGGAGACATTCCCTTCTGTGGGGACTGCAGCGGGGTCTAAGGCAGGATGGGCTCACTGAGTTCAAAGCTCACTGAGGAAAAAGGAGCCAAAGGAAGCGACTTCACTGAGCTTTGGAAGGACTAGCTAGGCGCAGACCGGGGATCAAAATCTGAGCCCCCATGAGTCATTGAACTGTCAGTGTGCAGATGCGAGCCCCCTAGGATGGGGCCGGGCTCTGTCAGACCTTTCTGTGAGGGGCACAGGGGACACGGAAGACGGAGAGGGTGCCTGGAGCCCAAGTGTGCAGAAGAAAAGCCTGTGGACTGGAGCAGCCCCTGGCATGGTCGCAGGCTGGGGGGCCGGTGCAGAGGAGAGAGCACGTGGGTGTGAGGGAAGCGCAGAAAGGCTTTTTGTGAAGGATACTGAGCCATCGTTCTCTTCCTTTAAGGAATCAACTCATCTAAAATCTCCATGTTGATTTTCAAGTGATCTTTTTGATATTGCTTTATCTTTATCAAATGGAAATGTTCATTTCCTACTTTCATTTTCCCGAATTAGTTTACACTCTTAGAAGAGGCATTCAGGCAAAGCTTTAAAAATTCCTCCATAGCTTTCGGTGGTGGCTCCAATAAAATGAAATGCACTCTATTTGTGACGTTGTTTGGCCAAGAAGAGGCGGAGTCTGTGCAGGAGGAACGCGTGGCGTGCTGGTGCCGAGGCTGCATAGCCCTGTGCTGTCCTGCAGCTCTGGTTGCACCTGGCTCTGCTTCAGTGCTTTTCCTGGGGCCTCATGTGCTGGATCAGTGCCCAGGGAACCCGAGCCATCGCAGCTCAACAGCAGTGTGTATAGGGGGCCACACTGATGCCACTACCCAATCTTCCATAGCCTTCATCTTCTAATCTTGCAAACCTACAACTTTGTCTTCAGCGCTACACACATACCCTCTGGTCTCACCTCTCTCCTTTCCTGTTTCCTTTCCCGATGAACCCCCATCTTTGGCTTCCACCCCTGAGACTCTAATCTTCCTCTGCAGATCCACCGGGATGCCCTGTGCATGCCTTGGTGTCAGTCTCTCCGTAGCCCGGCTCCTTGTGTACATGAGTTCCTGCTCCCTGCCTCTCCTTTGATGGAAGCCCCTTCCTCCTGGCTGCCCACCCTGGTGCTTTGGCTCCTGCTTCATTTGCCCCTAGAAATCAGCCATCGCATCTTGCTCCTCCATGGTGCCCTCCTGCCCCATGACTTGGACACGTCCAGTGTCCAGGCTTCCTGTTCTCCTCTGCTGTTCCACCTATCCACCCGCCTGGTCCCCATCTAGTGAACCCCAGCTCAGCCACCACCCTCTGGTCTCAGCATCTGTCAGAGCTCTTGTGCTGCTGCGATTTGGCTGTGTTCATCCTGGCCTTCTGCCTGAGTCTGTTCCACTCCTGCACAGGTGCTCTGCTCCATCCCTCAAAGCTCTGTGTCTTTCTTTCTTTCTTTCTTTCTTTCTTTCTTTCTTTCTTTCTTTCTTTCTTTCTTTTTTTTCTTTTTGAGACAGGTTCTCATTATGCAGTTTAGACTGGCTTTAAGCTCACTTTGTAGCTCAGGCTGGTCTCAAACTCAGCAGTCCTCCTGCCTCAGCCTCCCAAGTGCTGGATTACAGGCATGCACCACCACGCCCGGCTAAGGCAGTAGAAGAGCCTTTTTTTTTTTTTTTTTTTTTTTTGGCAGAACTGGGGATTGAACTCAGGCCCTTGCGCTAGCCAGGGAAATGCTTATTCCTCTGAGCCATCTCCCCACCCCTAGCTCTGCGTCTTTCTGTGTCCCTGCCTTCCTTCTGCAGTACTCGGGCCTACAAGGACTCCCCCAGCCCCTGGAAGTCCCACCCTTCCGACCTGTGTTGTGAGAAAATGTCCGTGTTTTGAAAGACAAGACACACACACACACACACACACATTTAAAATAATGGTGTTATGTAAAATATGTATGTTTAACGTGTGCTCACTCAGTGTTTTCGTCTCCCTGCTAAGCCTGAGGTGCCGTGCGCAGAAGCCAGGCCCCCACCACTGCAGGAATGCCCTTTGTAAGCACAGAATTTACAAGCAGGCTGGCTTGGTTTGCCAGTGCCATCCTGACATATGTGTGTCACCAGGGATCAGCACGTAGCAGGGTTCAAGCGCTGAGCAAGCGGGCATGGGAAGGAAGCTTTGCTGAGATTGCGCGCGGCGGCGGCGCCGCTCCAGTCTTCCCTGCGTCTGTGAGCGCTTCAGAGGTGACCCCAGCATTCGCCTAAACGTTATTTCACTTGAATAAAAGAAACATCATGCGGGAGTGACCTGGCAGAGCCCCGTGTTGCTCAGAAAACTCTGCCTTGAGTTTGTTACGTCGCATTTCTGACTGCAAGATGGAGTCCGTGTCGCGCGTCAGCCTCCGCAGAAATCGCAGCCAACCGTGGCCTGGGGTGGTTTACACCCAAGGTGGGAAATCTGAAGTGTGCGTGCGTGTGTGTGCGTGCGTGCGTGTGTGTGCTAATTTTCTGATCTTCCCCAGATCTCTTTGGGGCTAATTCTAAACCAAATTATAAAAGCAGACCCTGGCAGAACCCTGCGAGTTATTACTGCGATTCTTCATTTACTATTTTCTGCACTATGCAGTGCGCCTGGCATCCCCGGGGAGGCACCTGTGGGCCCCAGTTCTGCTCAGTGTTTCGCAGGGTGCTCCGTGTCCCCTTTGGCGGCTGGTTGCGCGTGGTGGTAGTTGGGGTGCGTTAGTCTATGGAGGAAACTTGTATCAGAACTGTTGGGCCACTGGCTTAATGTTTCTGCTAAAATTATCCTAGAAAATAACCACGGAGGGTGCCTCAAGACCGCGGGTGGACAGCTGAGCCTGCAGATGGTGCCGACCACACATAGTGGTGTTTTTTCCTGTAGGTACACTACTGAGATCAAATTTAGTTTCTATGTTAGGCACAGCAAGAGACTCACAAACAACAGCTAAGAGTGAAATGGAGAAAACTGTAGCCCTAGACTGTGACGCAAGTTATTTAAAGCTTAAGAATTATTACTGTGATTTTTCATTTACTATTTTCTGATTGGTGGACCACAGAAAACTGAAGCCACAGAGAATGAAATCGTGCACGAGGGGGCGCCACTGTGCAGCGTTACAGTGGGAAGGAACAGCAGGGTGCCGACCACTCCTGGTTGCAGGAGCTCACAAGCTGGGCTCACGCGGTGCCCCAGCTCTAGCCTGTGTGCGTCGCGGGGTGGGCGGGGCTCATGCTTTTAGGCAAGCGGGTCTTCTAGGCCACGGGAACAGTGCCATCAGTTCTCAGTGACACTGCAACCTGGTAGTCGAGAACCGTTAGCGTGTGCGATGACGCTTTGGGGTTGAAGTCCCCCCGGGGCTGATTTCTAGACCTCGTGTTTGTCTCCGACACGGAATTTGCTGTTAGCTTCGTTCAGTATGTCTGCGGTGTCGTTGGTTTTCTAGCTCTGGCGTCCTGTGGGAGCCATCCATCTGGGCCCCCGAGGCAGTGGATTCAGGCTTGGAGGAGAGTGACCTGGCGCTGTCGCTAGTGACTCCCGAACACCGGCCAGGCACTGCTAGTTTTAAGTAAATTGGAGATCTAAACTTGCTTTTCTGATGTTTCGTTTCCCTCTAGTAAATGGGTCTCCTCAAATTCTAATTTTGGAGAAATATGATTCATTAAGAAAGTCTTATTTTTGTCACATGAAATGTAAAGTCAAGGGACTGGCCAAATAGCTCAGTGGATTAAAGCGCCTGCAAGCAGACGCAGGGCCGCGGGTTTGAGCCCTGTGGTCGGACACCATGACTGACACTGAGATCACTGAGGCCCCGTCCGTGCGGAGGAGGACCCGAGCCCAGTTTCCACAGGCCGCCTCTGTGCAGAGGAGGACGCGAGCCCAGTTTCCACAGGCCACCTCTTTGCGGAGGAGGACGCGAGCCGAGGGCTCACAGGCCCCGTCTGTGCGGAGCAGGACCTGAGCCGAGTGTCCACAGGCCGCCTCTGTGCGGAGGAGGACGCGAGCCGAGTGTCCACAGGCCGCCTCGGTGCGGAGGAGGACACGAGCCAAGTGTCCACAGGCCGCCTCGGTGCTAGCTGCCAGCACGGCGGCATTCGCTATAGTTCTCATCGTCCTCCGTGGACACCCAGGAAGGAGGACTTCTGGAGGCAGTTTAGAAAGCAATGGGACCAGTGCATTGGAAGCACCGGGAATATTTTAAAGAAGCTTCGTGGCAATACATTTTTAAATGTGTTTATTCACTGTGTTGTGATCACTTCTTACATTTCACATGCTATTGGCTCAAACATGAATGATTTACACAACAAATGACACCAAGAGTTGAGGCACTTAGAAGAAAATGACAGCATGAATGTTTTCTTTCTTTCTTTTTTTTTTTTTTTTTTTGGTCTTTTTGAGACAGGGTCTCACTATGCAGTTGAGGCTGGCCTTAAGCTCACTTTGTAGCTCAGGCTGGTCTCGAACTCACAACAATCCTCCTGCCTCAGCCTCCCGAGTGCTGGGATTACAGGCCTGCGCCACCACGCCCGGCTAGCATGAATGTTTTCACTGGATAGCCAGTTGCTTCCCTTTGTAGGGCTGCAGGAGGCCCTGTGGTTCCCGCCCACTCTTCGGGGTTGAGCATCGCAGACTCTGCCCCTCAGGGCACACCCTTCAATCCCCAACAGGGCCTTAGGGCTAGTGGCTGTAAGACTGCTGTAAGCAGCCTTCTTGTGCTCAGTGTTTTATATGTATGGCACATGTTAACTGGTTCAAAGTTTAAAAAAGTAAAAGCAGATGGAAAACACACACATCAGATGTGTACTTTCCCCTTCAGACTTGTTTAATTGGATGATCCTCTCGGGTACTTTCCTTTTGAGATTTTTGAATAACTTTTAGGTTGTCAAGTTGTTTAATTACTCCCAACAGGTAGCTGTTGCAAACCGTCTGCAGAGGACGAGAAGTAATTCAATGCCAAGAATAGTACATAAAGTAATCAAAATGGATGATAAGTGTGAAAATTTGGCTTTCAAAAATTACCTGCTCTGCAAGTAAAGGAACTGATTGTGCTACGCAAGGGAGTAAACTCTGAGCTCTTTTTGGAATTTCCTGCAGAATAAAAGTTCCCTCAAGTATGGCAGGGCCATTAAAATAAGTGACAGGGCGACTTTTGTGGAGCACGCTATTCCCTTCAGATTAAAAAAAAACATGATTCACTCAAATGAAAAGGGAAACAATAGGCAGGGGAAAGAAGAGACCAGAATAAAAAAGAATAGAAGGAAAAATGGAAGCAAATGTAAATAAACAGGAGAGAAGTTGAAGGGAGGGGGAGGGGGAAGAAGCAAGAGGTTGCGTGCAGTCACACATTCTCTATGAAGAAGGTTGTCGCTATGTGTATCTAAAATGCACCAATAAAATGAAAAACCTACGAAGAAAAAGGAAAATAAATAAGCTGCATCCTCTCGTGGCGGCCAGCTCCCGGCCGCACTGCTGTCAGAGGACTTCTCTGGGCACTCTGAGCCTGGACTTGCTCACCATTCACTGCAAGCACCCAGCGGCGGTGGCCACCAGTGCCATCGTGCAGTCGTGGCTTGGTCCCTCACGGTGCCACTGAAGAGCACGGAATGAAGCCCAGTGCCCCTCAGGATCAGCCTGGCAGCCTCGGGTGGCCACTCCTCCGCACACCCGGGGAACTCTCCCGGGACACTCCCAAGCCCAGAGCCCAGCTCTCCTAGTGTAATTCTAAAAAGTCACCTCCATGATGGGCAGGCCTTCAGTGAGCCTCGTACCCCTGTTGGAGGAGGAGACAGTGCAGCTTAGAAGTCAGCCCCAGAGAAGGCCCCTCAGGCCGGGCGCTCTGCGGGGGGCACGAGCCAAGCCTTGCCTTCCAGAGCCCAGCTCATTTCCTTGACTAAAGCTCCTTTTTCTTCTGAGTATGAAGACAGCCATCACACACACACACACACACACACACACACACACACACACACCTGTTTTATATTCGAACAAGCCAATCACACTCATTTATATACAGCTTTTTCCTCATCTCAGGCACCACAAAATTAAGGTAGCTGCCAGTCGGCTGAGGGCAGTGCATCTGCCAAGCGTCCGTCAGCAGGTCCTGCCTGGACACCCACCACAGACAGCGTCCCTGGCACCGGGCACACTGCTCACGCAGTAATCAGGGGAGCGAAACAGAAACAAGGAGGCGCTTGTGGTGGGCTGGGTGCCTCCAAGGAAGAAAGGAGGGGAATGGAGGGGGTGATGGTGAGTGTTTGCTTCAGAAAGTGAGGTCACAGAAGGCCTTCTGATATGGAGACATGAGAGAGGGACACGAGATGAGACCGCAGGGTGAGGAAGGCTGTGCCCCAAGAACATCCCCGCAGGGACCCCAGGGTCCCAGGTCAGAGCCGCTCTGCACTGAGTCCCAGGATGAGGGAGGGAGCTCCACGCCGCCTCCCCTAGCATCCTGCAGTGCAGTTGAGCCCATGAGGCCAAGAAGCCTTATAAGCCCATTCTGTAGCGCCTGGACATAGTCCATCTAGCTAGGAGGTGACAGGTGACAAAACTAAGCATTAAAAGCTGACAATGCAAAAATTTGCAACAATTGAAACAAATGCCTACCACTGAAAAAGAAGTTCCTGAGTACTCAAGTGTTTCATATTTAATTGTGCACTAGCATAAAATAATAATATAAAAAGCATTTTCCCCCTTTTACAGTCATTGACATTGTTTTGTAAAGTTGGTTCTGTCGCACCCTGAGTCCTTTGATGATAGAAAAATATGCCAAGGCAGCTGTCATCTTTAAGGATCATTAGCTGCCCAGGGACCAGGGTGCTGACAAAGGTTTGGGCAGTTCCTGTAGCCGCCTGATGCTGACGTTAGTGTCCCCGAAATTAATGGATGCTGTGGGCATGGCTCTGGGTCTGGCAAGTACGAAGAACTCTGAAGCCACCTGAGAAACTCTGACAAGGTGAGACGGGAAGCGATTGTGTCGTCCTCGTGGTGTGCTGGACCGCTGCCCGGCCCTGCGTGTCCAGCGTTCCCACCCTCCTGTGTCCTTCTGCCCCAGCTTTCCTGGAAGCTGGTGTTTGCAGAGTGGGCCACCTTCCTCTCGCTCTTTGCCCCAGGAGACGTGATGGCTCCCCTCACACCTCTGCCACGATCAATTGCTCTGCCTTTGGGGTCAGCATAGGACCCTGTCCGTAGAGAGTCTTTGAGGTCTTTGTGTGATTAAGGCCACCTTCTGCTGTTTCACTTAGGAATTCTAGAGAGTGGCAGGGTGGGAACCAAGGAGGCAGTGAGCTGCGGAGCTGTAGCTTGTAGTCCAGGAGCAATTCCGTCTGCAGCAGAGTTTGGCCCCATCCTCACTGCAGAACCTACAGGGGTGGCCACAGCATCCCCTAGTACAATACAGGTGACCCATCAACCCCCAGAAGGAGGGTCTGATGCCTTCCCAGGTTATCCAAGGACAGGCTGCAGAGTTTTCAGGAGTGACATGACCTTTGCAAATGCTATCACTATTTTTGCCATGAGGGAAAGATTTAAGTTTTAGTTGGAGCTGCAGGGTACAGAGTCTGTACACATTCCAGATTGAGAATGAATTCCTGGGGGTCACCTGGACTTCATGCTGCAGTTGGTGTTAGAGATTTGGTGTCTAAGTAACCACAGACTCAGTTCTGCCTTCCTACTCATCCACTGAGCCTCCTAGCTCCTTGCGGACACGGGCTGGCTTTGGCCAGGTCTGAGCTGAGCAGCTTTTCCACTCGCTAAAGGCTTGCTGTGTTCTGTGTAACTGACTAGGGTCATGGTAAAGGGCAACTCACTGAAGTCAAGGTGGGACCCATTTTTATAGCCTGGTTCTATGCTAGTTAATATTGTTCTTTCATTTGTTTGGTTAGAGAAACAAGGCTGATATACATGAAACACACACACCCCAGCCTCCCAAGGCAGAACATGTATAGAAAACAGGCAAATGAGACCAACTCTGCCTCATAGTGTTCATGATCCATTATGCATTAAGCCCCTGTCACTTAGTAGGTGGCGAGGTGACAGGTTCTGGATGTGATGATGTTTCTTTTGTATACAAGTGCATTTTATGATTGCCAGAAGACAGAAAACTTGCTGAAAATCCTCAGCTTTGTTTAATGGACACAAAACATTTTGACCTTTTCATTTCTCCTTACTGGAGAACAGGTCCCCCAAAGCCAGAAAGCTTGGAGCAGAAGTCTGGGCAGAGCTGATGGCTCCCTGTCGGTTCTTGCCGAGTGGGTGGCGTGCATGTCTGGGGTGGCACCAGTCCACTGTGAACAGCCAAAGGTGGAGTTGGAGGTGACAAGGCCGCTTCAGCTGCTGACACAGGAAGGCTGGCACAAAGAAGTCCTGCCATGCAGCTCTTGTGGAGGGAGCGCCAGTCTCACGTGGGCGAGAAGACCCCTCCCTGCAGGCAGACGCTCCTCCTGACCTTAGGAGAGCTGGGCCTGCTGCCCCGAGAAGGTGCTTAGGTTAGGCACGTTCACCTGCAATCGGAGGGTATGGAGGAAGGAAAATCAATAGCAACAGCTAGCGCATCCTCCTGCTCACTCCCTTGTCAGGTGTGTACACCTGCAGGTGGGGTCCCAGGTGCTGAACTACACTGCCACACTGTGTTCATGTCCCCAGTGCCATGCTTCCCAGGGTGCCAAGACCTGGCCATCGCTGCCGCCTCTGCCTCCCCCCTTGCAGAGGCCCAGGCACCCTCAGGCTGCTGCAGGAGCTCTGAAGCAGGTGGGTCTCCAGCTCAGAGGCTCCTGGGCCATGGCCTTGAGAGCACAGAGAGCCCCGGGTCAGCTCAGAGAATGTTCGCTTCGCATGCCAAGAGGCAGATGTGAATGGAGGTGTGAACCCTGTGGTTCTCCCCTGCCTGGACCACTAAGCCATCGAGGATTGCCATCTTACATCTGTGATGATCTCGCGGCAAGAGTGGGGCCCTATGACGATGTTCTGACCATGTCGCCCGTTATGTAAGCCCAGCACAGCCAGGCTGCCCAGTGGAGGAGCAGCTAGGTGGCAGCAAGCCGTTGTTCCTTGAGTAATGCTTTGTGTTCTTACTGTAATCTGATGGTGTTAAAGATTCTCAAAGGCTGGCTTTAACCCAATTATAACTGTAGATCACTGGTAGGTGACTGTGCCATATGGGGCATTTTGAGGTGAAGGGAGCTAGGATACCCTGATTCTCCAGGTGCGGCGTGTTACAGCAGGCACCTGTGGCAGCTCCTGCTTTTCAGGGGCAATGTGGGCCACTGGAGCCCGTCGGAGCATGACAGGTGTTTGCAGTGCAGGACTTAATGTCCCCCTGAAGTGCAGGTTACAGCATCTGTGGCTTACCTCGGTGTCTACTCTTTACATATTTGTGCTGCAGGTTGCTTGTGGTCTGT
Organism: Ctenomys sociabilis; assembly: GCA_004027165.1. Taxonomy (NCBI): domain Eukaryota; kingdom Metazoa; phylum Chordata; class Mammalia; order Rodentia; family Ctenomyidae; genus Ctenomys; species Ctenomys sociabilis. The sequence continues at coordinate 63,361 of PVKA01007231.1, read as the reverse complement.
GGTTTCAAAGCTGCTGCTACGCCAACTTCTCTGTGTGTTTCTGAAGTTAGCAACATTTTAAGTTTAAAAATGCAATTTAGATATTAACTCTGGCTTTAATAAATGGAACAGGCCATGTGTGGTGGTGCACACCTGTAATCTCTGCATTCTGGGAGGCTGAGACAGGAGGATCACAAGTTCAAGCCCAGCCTGAGCAACTTAGTGACTTAATGAGATCCTGTCCCAAAATTAAAAAAATAAAAAGGTCTGAGAAATGTAGCTCAGTGAGAAGCCACTTCATTCAGTTCCCAGGGGGGCAAAGAATTGGTTTTCCATGCTTGTGTCTTGTCTTATGAGCAACTACTTTGAAGATAACAGTGAAGGAGGTACTGAACAGTTACCTTCCTACAATAGTGTTTTGAAATTTTAAAGTAGACAAGGAACAAGAGGAGGAAGAGGAGGAGGAGGAAGAGGAGGAGGAGGAGGAGGAGGAGGAGGAGGAGGAGGAGGAGGAGAAAGAGAATGAATTGCAGGCAGCCTCGGTGAATCAGTGTGGGTACAGACTTCCCATCTTCTAGTTGCTCTTCTGGCCTCTAACCTGCTTCCTCTTGGGAGGGGTGGAAAGCCACCTCTGGGACAGTTTGTGGGTACTAAAGGACAGATATAACTCTATATGTCTTTTATAGAGCTGTTCCAGGGCCTCAGAGTTCTGAGTCGCTCTGCCATATGCCTGGAGGCAGAAAGCTTACCCAAATGCAAGGCTTCCTGCAGGATCTGGCTGTGTCCTTCCTTACTGAGATGCCCATTTCTGGCACTATCCTGAGGACATAGCAGGTGTCCCCTAATCTTGCTCACTCTAACAGCTTGGCGTGTAATTGTCTAGGGTAGGAGATGGGATATGGATGGGCGTAGGCTCCTGGGCCAGAAACTGTCATTTGGGAGGAATAGGAGGCTGAGCCTAGAGGTACTGAGGCCACCTGTCAGTGTCTTCCTGGCTTTGTGAGGGAGGAGTGACAGGACTGTCCCACAGCTTCTCCTCTGCCATACAGCTAGAAAGCAGCGATCCAGACTCTCTGTCCTCCATGTGTCCTCTGTCCTCCGTGAGCTCCTGCCATGATGACATCCACCACCATTTGACATAGTGAGGGGCCATCACCAGAGCGGGACCCATGCAAGGGCCCGTGACCTTGGGCTTGTGGCCTCTAGAGCTAACGGCTGCAAGTAATGCTGGAGGCTGGGTGTCTTATCAAGTCTCTGCTCTTCACTTTATAAAATGTCCAGCCTCGTGTATTTTGTAGGAAAAATGGAAAGCAGCTAAGGCAATCATAGACCCTCTGATAGAGAAATGTGAGGAGTGGCGAGCCCTGGCCCTGCCCCTGCCCAGGTGCGAGTGCCCGGCAAGGTGCTGTGAGCGAGCCAAGAACTCCCCACTAAGCCACTTGTGGCTGTGGGGCTGACCCACAACGCCCGCCTAGCACTCACGGATCCTTCCTAATGGCAGAGGCCCAGATAAGGAGGTTTAAAGAAAAAAAAAAAAAAACACCCACATGGGTGTATGAGCCTCAAACAGTGAGGAATGCTTCCGGGAAAAATCTGTACTGTATCTGCTTAACCCCACTCAAAATCAATAGGCGCTGGACAAGTGCTGCGCTTGCCTGGCGCTCTTCTGACACAGAGTGCTGTGACCCCGCCAGGGTGCTGTCGCTTGGTGTATAGTCAGGGGCAGCGTTGCCACACGAGCCTCTGCCTTACCTTTGAGGGCAGCGCGCTGGGCTTCGCTGTCCGGGCCATGTGCGGATCAGCTCTAACTGGCGTGCTCTTGCCTGGTGTCTGTGTGTCTTCCCTTCTTCTGCCCGGGCCAGGAGCATAGCTTTGCCGTGGCCATGGACACAAGGACATACGAGGGTTCAGGTGCGGTCTCTAGAGACGAAGGCTTAGAACAGGCCTGCCTGGCCCCGCTGCTTTCTCCATGCAAACCTGAGCACTGCGGCATGGGGCTGTACACTTCATTCCTTGGGTGAGAGCAGCTCCAGTGCCCCTGGATTACCGAAAAAGGAAGGAGAGAGGGAAGAACTTAGACTTCAGTGTAAACAGCCATGCTGAGGCTGGACTTGAGCTCTTGTCCATGCTAGCCAAGCCCGGAAGTGCCCAGAAAGCAGTCTCCTGTTGAGTGCCATTGGGCGTGCAGGGGTCACCAGGATTACTTTTTCTCTCTCTCTGTTATCACTGGTTTTCTCATATCACAGCAGTTAAGAAACCTGGCTTAGGGCCAGGGAGATGGCTCAGTAGAATAAGCTCTTGCCTGGCAAGAGCAAGGGTCTGAGTTCAATTGCTGGTTCCACAAAAAAAAAAAAAAAAAAAAAAAAAAAAAGAAAGAAAGAAAAAGAAACCTGGGTTGGTGGACAGGTTTCATTCTAGGAATTCTTTTCTGTCATCAGTAAATCAATGCCCCTTCCTGAGAGCATGTGGATGAGAAGCTGCCCTAACTCCTGAGGACTCAGGGCCGAGGAGGAGGCATGGAGCAGGACAGTGGCCTCAGGTGCAAGCTGTTCTCAAGAAACTTGCCCACACAAGTGATAGAGGCAGATGCACTGCTGGAGGGTGTTGTATAGACTCTTAGTTGTGAGTTGGGATAAATACACAGAGTGTGAGGAATCTCCAGAGCCATAAATTGCAAAGGAAAGGGGTTCCATGTCCAGGGTTTGGCTTGGACACAAGAATATAAAACCTTACAAGCAGCTATGGCTGTGTTTATGGATGTCAGTTTGCTATCCAGAAAGCACTGACAAGTTAGTTGTCTGGCCTCTGAGCAGTTTTGCAGAGCATCTCCCTGTGTTCGTGGAATCCCCACAGGGCAGAGGCTAGTTCTCCTCACCTCTGTAAGTCACCACTTGGTGTCCCGCCCATGGACAGTGGCAGGCTTGGATGACTGCATTTACGCAGAGAACTCTGTAGACCTTTCTATTGCCCTAAGTGTTTGGTTTCGCCTCTCAGCCATGCCAAGACCCAGGGCACTCCTAAGGCTAGCTTTCCTGGATAGATCCTCACCTCCCACGTGCTGGGCTCCTGTAATGCAGTGGTTGTTAATGGTTTCAGAAAGGCTGGCGATGCTCTTTTATACCTCAAGATGTTACTGCTTAATGTATTTTTCTGTGTTCATGGTTTTAAAAATGAGATACAGTCAGACTTGAAAAAATTAACTTATTTTGATCAGTACAGTTTTCATTATTTCTCAGTGCTAAGTATTGCTTAATTTATTTTATGGATGCCTTTGTAAGGGTTACTTGATACTATACTATTAAATAAATGAGAACATGTACTCTAAGAAAGGAACTTGATTCCATGGCACACAAAAAGCAATTTGAGCTGATGGCAATTCTTACTCTTCAAGTATGCACAGTTCAAGCAACTGGAAGAAGCTGAGATGATCAGACGAGGACGGTTAGGGTTTTTTCTTCATGGTTCTATTGCAGAGATGTTTCATCACAATTCCTTCCAAGAAAGTACCTAACCCGGTCAGTCATGGTGCAGTGTCACTGCTTATAGAAGAGTCTGAGGTCACTGATGGGCTGCCTGAAAAGCAGGTGGGCTCTGCCAGGGCCTTGCTGGTCTTCGTGGCTTCATGTGGGGGTGGGGGTGGGGGATTCTAGTTCATTCTATCGAAGGCCAAATTGCCTGAAGGTTAGTCTTTGTGGTCTCATCTTGGAATCAACTTTCAGGATTGTGGATAAAGATCACCCTTCTAAGGCTGGAGACCAATCATTGCTGGTTAATAGGTAGCTGGTTAGGAAGAGGGTGGGCTGAGAGAGCATGGAAAAACTGGCCGAGAGTATGGGAGGGCCTACTGGAGGGGCCAGGGCAGGGAGCGTGCCCAGGGGCCTGGCAGCAGTGCAGTGGTGGGGAGAAGGACTCCCGGGTCTTGGGCATGGCTGCTCCTGGTGGGCCACAGCCACCTGCGGGGCTGGAGGAAGCCAGGGCCACAGACAGCAGCTGCCAGGTGCAGGCCTGGCTGGTGACCAGTGCCCCCAGGGTCCTGGACCCGCAGTGCTGAGGAACTGTGTGTTAAGCACCCGCCGCATCCTGGGCCCTGTGACGGAGCTGCATGGTTGGGGACAGTCATTAGCCAGAGCAGGCTGAGCATCACGCTGGCTGGCCGCTGGCCGCTGGGGCTCAGGGGTCTCAGGTGCCCACGAGAGTCGGACTCAGCCCCGTGGGCCAGGCCCAGGAGGGCCGTGGGTGCTTTAGAGGGAGATTAAGTGTCTAGAGGCAGAAATGGGTTTTGCTGTGGGTTCCGTTATCCACAACCTTTCCAGAGTTTTTCTGCATATCCAAAGCGGAGCTCGGCTGCGCATTTCAACTGCCTCTGATCATCAGCATGCGACAGACTCTTCCCGCAGCAGAGGGGACACTGGAGTGAGTTGGCTGAAGCACAAGGCGTCTGCCCAAGAGAAGCCCAGCTCTGCTTCTGGAGCGACCAGTCTGTGCTGCAGTGCTTCACAGAAGCCCCGTGCTGGGGTTGTGCCTGCACCGCGGGGCGGCTGTGAAAATTAAAGGAGAGGTAGCCATGCCCCCTCTGTGTCTGCTGGAGCTTGGATCAGGGCCTCTCATGGTACCAGGTCACACGGATCGACAAGTCCCACAGTGTGGCACTGTTCTGTCACTTCACCACACCCTTCCTGCCTTTTAATTCCTCTCCAAGCGGCCTAGGATACCCAAGGCAATGTCATTATACTCTCTTGCTTAGGGACTAATGAGAAGAAAAAGTCTATACCTGTTCCATATGCAGTGTTTGTGCCAATATTTTGGACCTGGGGCTGGCTGAATCTGCACACATGCAGTCGGGTCTCTGGGCGCACTGTTGGCTCTGTGGGGATGCCCAGAGTACTTACCACCTGGGCGCCTCAGGGGTTAATTGTTGGCTGGTGTCATGAATGGTTCACCTGGGCCTTTCGACCTCGAAGATCAGGCTCCTTGAGGACGCGCGTGACCTTGGAAGTCTGCAGGTACCAAGGAACATTGCTGATGCCTGGCCCGGGCGTGGCTTTGCCGCTTCCCATGATGAGGGCTGTTTCCAGGTTTTCCTGAGCAGATCCCCAGCTCTTTCTGAGTTCTGAATTTTATGAGGTGAGGATGTACCCAGCACAGGGCCATGCCCCAGAGCCTGCCTGAGCACTGGTCTGGATTCCCCGAGAAGGGTCTGTGTGGCACCGCCATGGTGAGGCTAAGTGCTCCAGAAGGAAGCCCACTACACATCTGCCTGCTGGCCCAGCTCGGGCCTTTTCCACTCAAATTGCTGCAACATCCTCTGGCTTCTTGTACAATAATTGCCCGCTTATATCGGAGTATGAGATGTTGTACCCAGTGCCTTTCTTTCTGTGGGATGATTCAGTATGAACTGCAGTGGTTTTCAAAGCTGGTTGCATTTGAAACCCCCCCGCTGGAGCCTCAAATGTGCAGCCCATGTCTTACTCCAGGGCAGCTGGTCTGCAGGAGAGTGCAGAGTCTGGGTTTAAGCAGGAATCCTACAGGAGCACTAGAGGCTGCGAGGACCAGACACCTTCCCAGCCAGCAGCCCCTCAGCCTCAGTAGCTGAGCCTGGGGTGTACATTTCTGCTGCTGGCTCCCAGGCACCTCGCAGGGGTCTCTCCTGCTGGTTCTGTCCTCACTTCTCTGGTCCACTCCTCAGGACCCTTCGCTTCCGGTGTGTGGGCGGGGCACCAGCAATGTGTCCAGCATGGTCCTCGCCCTGCTCCTACGCCCTCAGCCAGGACACTGACCAGTGTGCACAGCTCCTCAGGAGGCAGGTCTGGGTCATGGCACCTTCCTGCATGATGGGAGAAAATGCCCCGCTTGCTGCACACCCGGCATAGTCTCTCCCTGTATCCAATATCTTAGGCTAATGGCTTCTGGAAAGGGACAACCTCCTTCCCAGGAAGCTGGCGTTTTCCCTGACATTTTATGGAGGTAATGGTTCTGCTCCCCATTTTATTTGCTTTTAAATTGATTTATTTATTGTTCGGTACAGGATCTCACTGTGCAGCTCTGACTCCCAGCACAGGGATTACAGGCGTTCACCACCACACCCAGTTTTGGTGGCTGGCACGGAAGCCTGGGGGTTCCAGTACCAGGAGTTAAACTCAGGTCCTTGCACAGCAGGCCCTTAGCTGCTACTGCTCCTGATTTCATAAGAGGGGAAAAGCTGAGATTCAGAGAGCTCATGTGGCTTGCTGGAAGCCACACTCCCGTCATGGAGGTGACCTGAGAGGACTTGAGCTCACTTTGCCCAGTTCAGGGCGACATCACCTGCCCATGCCAGCCACCCACAGAACTGAGAGCTGGAGCAAAGCTGGGCCCAGGCTTGTTGACTGCCATTTTGGTGTTATTTTCCCATCCTATTTAGGTAGACTGCACTGTCCTGCAGGGGAGAGCCAGGGTAGACAGACTTCTGTTGACTGAGTGGGAAGAAACAATTTTAGAAGGAGTTGATGGAATGCTTTCCTGTTACTACGTAGAACACAGAGTTCTACATACTCAGCTCTGCCCATACCACTCCCAAGGCTTTCTCCCTGAGGGTCTGAGTCCCCCTTTCCCAGATCCACAACTGACTACAAGTTCAGAAATTAGGATAGTTGTTTATAACCCACAAAAGGGCTTCTATGGTTAGATCCTCCCAGCTGAATTTCCTGATGTTCCTGCTAGAACATGGACCAGATATTTCCAAAAAGTTTCTCCCTCACACACATTTATGAAGCTTTTTAGGGGAGTAGGTGGCTTGGGACAGGCCACATGCAGCAGACTGTATTTCTTCTCCCTAGTGGTTATGCTTGCCCAAGTGGAGCTCAGTGGAGACCAGATCCTCTGGGAGTTCACAGCCCCTGGGACACCCAGGGAGCCCCCACCTGTCAGCAGCATATGGTGGTCACGGGGGCATCTCTGCAGCTCCAGCATGATCGGCCAGCCCAGGCTTCCAACTGTGAGCTCATGCTCCTTGGAAGACAAACAGGGCTCAGTGGGCACTCACACTGGCCTTGACCTTTACAGGCAGAGGCTGGGGCTTTTGGGCTCTGGGTGAATCATCCTGACCTTCACCCCAGCTTCATGGAAGGAATCCAGAGTCCTGCTAACTGACCTCCTGCTGATGGTGTCGAGAGCAGGGGTCCTGACCACAGCTGGGGGCACAGATGTCCCCTCCACGTGTCCCAGCCCTGGCTCATGCTCAAGGAGCGTGTGCCAGGTCATTAATTCCCGCTGTCCTTCTAGAGGGAAGCGCTCACTGCTCTCTGTGCTGCTCTGCCGGGCCTGAGACCTACAGCATGAGACAGCTCTCCTGCATCACCCCGCAAGGAGCCTCTGCCAGGAAAAGATTTAAGGATGTCATAAAGCCCCATCATGGAAACGCCTGCAGGGGGGACCCAGGTATTCAGATGCTCTTGGGCAGCTGAACCTTTATAATTAAGCATTTCATCCAGCTCACCACTATTCCATGAGGAAAGTTGCATCTCAGCACATTTCACTAGCCTAAAGACACAGAAACAATTAAAGAGATGAGGTGCATTTGTGCTCCTGGAAGCCACTGTGCTGTGTGGCCCAGACAGGAGAGGAGGCCTGGATGTTACCTCTCAGATTTGAGTAGCGTTGGACTCTCGCTGTATGGCGACTGGCTTGCCTCTGAGGAGCCAACCCAGCTCTGCTTGGCCAAGGCTGGACTTTCACCTTCAGTGAGAAGGCCTCTAAACAAATGACCCCAATTGGTTTCTCTCTGCCAAGCTCTGACTGCGTCCTATATCTTGTAAGAGCAGGCATAGCCGAGCTGCCTCTGCAGAAAGCACTGGAGCCTCCGTCTCTGGCATCGAGCAGGTGATTTGTAGACGGATACGGTCAAAGTGCAGCAGTTCCTCACATGCCCCGAAAGTGGACATATTCCAAAATCTCCCCACCCTCACCTGCTGTTCATCCAGAATCGTGCAACTCAGAGCAGCTCATCAATTAAACCACAATCATTTATTTATCAGAGCACCTACTCCGCATTGCATCAAATGAATTTTCATGAATTAGTGAGCCCATCTAGTTGCACAGCAATATTTTGCTTTATTTTGAACCAGAAGATAGAGCACAGGGCTAGGACTTGCTCTCTGTGTCTTTCTCTTTGTGTCAATTCAGATGGTACCAAGATGGAGATACACAGTAGCTCTTTCACAGGCTCATTTTGTAAAATGGGCTTTTGTTTTTCTCAGTGATAAAAGAGGGGTACTGACCATCGAAGTAGAGTTTGGGAATTTTATAAAACCTAACGGTGTGGCTGGGTTAGATTGTGTTAGCAACAGGCAGACCCGAACAGACACAGGCCCAGTTCCATCTGATTCCTCACAAAGAGAAAGAGAGAGAGAAACAAAAAAACTCAATTGCAAAATTGTATTTGGATTATTTGGCATTTCCAGTGCTGGCTCCCCTGGCTCTGTTCTGAGGAGGGTCTGGAAGCAGCCATGAGAGCCGGACAGGATCCGTGGAGCAGGACAGCCGGATCCCCAGCGGGTCACCTGCGGGGTGGGTCAACGAGGCTCCTTCAGGGCACAGTGGTCTGATGGCCTCCCCAGCTAGTCAGCCGCTCTCCTCGCCCTCCGACAAGGCGCGCTCACAGCAGCCCTGGAGCGGCTCGGCTCTGTGCACTTCCGGTTGTATCCCTGGCTTTCTCCTGGGAGGGAGGGGCGGCGCCTGTCCTACTTTCCGGCAATGAGGGAGGAGAGCTCGGCGCCTGGCCGGGATGCTAATGAGCGCTTGTCTCCGTGGCTGGTGCTCATCAGCGTGCCCACTGCTTGATTTGTGGTGTTTTGGGCCAGCGCCGTGTGCTGTCGCCGGATCATTCCATAGCACGGTAGGCAGCCCAGATCCGAGTCATCTCTTCGGGGGGTTTAAAAACACATGACTCGTTTTTAAGTGGGCTATGTGAGCTTAAAAAAGTAAATCTCACTGCATGAAGTTGAAAAACTCCAAAATGATCAAAATTGTATGCCTTTTCACTAAGGGTATAATATCCAAGGTAAAATTTCTATTTCATGTATATTTTTCCACCAAAACTTTTCTCTCTTATTTTAAGGCAGTATCTTTGTAGAAGTAGTTCAGTGGTGGCAAGTGAGCCCATCAAGTAAAAAAAGTTTTCGTCAAAATGCTGTTCCTTGTGGACAACTTGCCGAAGGAGTTCCTGAGGTCAGCAGCAGAAGGTTTTGTGCCAGGAAGAACTCGCATGGAGACAGAACTCAGGCTGCACTTGAAGGTGGCAGATCCAGTTCCGAGAACCAAAATCACAGAACCAGTAAGTTACAGGGCTCAACTCACAGCCCACATATCCTGGTGCCAGTTAACCACTTCTGAGTCTAATTATTCAAGTATACATGATCAAAATTGTATATTTTATAAGATAGTATACCAGGAAATGTAAAATCCATAACTTGATCAAACTCATTCAATAAAAGAAGTGACTGGTTGAAGTGACACCCCCCTGAGATAACAGAACTTGGACAAAAACCTGCCCCAGTGATGCTCTGGAGAAACTGTCTGAAGGTTGATATTCTTGTGAAGAAACCACATAAAATGAGAAGCATGATAAATGCTGAAATAGGCCACCACTGAACACTTCCCAGTACAGTATTTTACTAGTTTACAACAAATAAAATAGGCCCTCTCAGCTCCACCTTACAAAGGGCGAAGCTCAGCCCACAGCACGGCCACTTTCTAGGTCATGAAGCGGAGGGTGCCAGACTGGCATGAACTGGGGGGCAGTCCAGCAGTATGCCCACTTCCTCCTTAACCACAAAACCGCAGTGCAGCAGCTCAGTTCTCGATAGGATTCTGACCATGAACCCAGCTGAGGAGGGCCAGAGCCAGTCTCCCCATGAGGCCGAGAATGAGCCTGACCACTGAGTTCAGTCTGGTTCTCTCACCTTTGTGATCCAAACCATGGAAAGAATCAAGTTCCTGAGCCGAAACAGCAGGGCCTTTCCTTCCCAGTCTATAAAACTTTCCGTCAAGTTTTTATGATTGAAAACCTTTCTAAGTCTAAAGATCAACCACCTACATGGGAGAGCAGAAGCTCTTGAACTTTCAGAAGACGACTTAGGCTTCCACCTAGTATGAAACAGAGCCACATGGAGATTTAAGAATTCAAGAATACACTATCTGAGTGGAGAAAATGAATACAAATATGACCCTGGTTTAGACAATTGTTTCTTATACCAGTAGCACAAAAAACAAAGGCAAAATAGATGAATGGGTCTCATCAAAACAAACCCTTTTATACACCAAAGAACACAAAGACCTAAAGCAAGATCACATAGAATGTAACCAGAGAATTGTATTTAGAATATACGAAGAGCACAGTATCATTCAATACTACGTAGATAAGTCACCCAATTGAAAATGAGAGATGTTGTGCATATCTTTTCATTTAAATCATCAAACACTTCATCACAGCCATCCTAAAAGTCTTACCTTGTTAGCCTCCCACATTGTAATTTACTCTCAATGTGTGACATTATTCTTTCCTTGGTTGTAGTAGGTTCTTTCTGATACCCTTGAATTGAATGTAGCACATCCTGAATTCTACCTTGAGAACCTAAGCTTTCGAGATTCCCTCAGACGGTTAGAGTCTGACTCTGGGAAGCATGCTGGCTGGCTGTCCCAGTCTTCTCTGGCTTCCTTTCTGCCCTTCTCACCCAGTGGGTCAGCCACTGTGGGCTGCTCCTTCTCCTCCCCATCCAGCTACTTCAGCTAATTTGACCTGATTTCTGCTGCTTTCACCATCAAGGCCACTGCCCTGCACTGTGCCTGCCACAGACAGAAGGCCCCTGGAGGTGGAACTCGGGCCTGAATGACGCTCCCTGAGCTCCCTTGTCTCCAGGGCCGCAGAGCTCCTGTGATCCGGTTCCTGAGAACATGGGCCAGGGAGCTCAGTGGAATAAGCGCTTCCCTGGCAAGTGCAAAGGTCTGAGTTCAATTCCTGGTTCCGCTAGACAAAAAAAAAAAAGAAAGAAAGAAAAAAAGAAAGTACATCCCTTTATGCGTTTTGTTGAGAACTATTTTCAGGCAAATCCGTCCCCCAAGGCTCCATCACCACCAGAGCCACAGCCTCCCTTCATTTTCAATCATTCACTTTTCAATATATTTACGTGCTTTGCAATGTTTAAGTTATTGTATGGGGAGAAGTTCAAGATGTGGCAAATGCCGGGACCAGGATTCGATCCCCAGTCCTGCCTGTGCCTGTGCCGCCCTGCACCCGGGATCGCAGAGCTGGAGACCGAGTCCAGCTGTGGTAGTGCACGCCTATAATCTCAGCGCTGGGGAGGCTGAAAACAAGAGGATCAGTATGTGTCCGAGCTGTGTGGTGAGACCCTGTACCAAACACATAAATGAAAAACAAAATTCAAGATAAATAATAAATTAACCAGCCTTCTAGGCTAGTATGTTTTACTTAATGAGATCTCAGTTTTAAACAAAACTGAGTCTTTGTATTTGCTTTAGAAGTTAAAATATTTAGGTACAGTCACATAGTTGAAACAGGAAACAGGGTTAGGGTTAGGGCATGCCATTCTCTGAAGGGTTGGGGTCCTGTTTACAGAAATACCGTAGGATTCCCACCATAGAGGCGCAAGGGTAGAGGCTGGCTCTGTGTAGCAGGGTTACATGGGAAACAATTCAGGGCACGTGCTCCCTTGTGTTCTTCCTCGAGGGCTGCTGCCCTGGAATTCCGTCCCCTGTTCTGACTGGCATATTGCTTGCCCTGTTCCTTCACCCTTCCGTTGGTGTAGAAGCTTTGTGAAGGCAGAACAGAAAAATACCCCCACCACTGGGGCCCAAGCAAGTCCAGGCGTGAATCGGTGGGCGGAAGGCTCCTCCCCTCTGCCCTCTGCTCGGCTCCTCCCCTTCAACGCTTCCCCGTGTTCCCCTGGCCTGCGTGTCAGTCCTCCGCATTCTGCAGCAGTAGTATGTCAGAAAGCTCAGCTAAGACTGGGAGGCCCGAGCACAGCACCGGGGCAGCTAGAAAGTCACCACACCACCCAGTGTATACAATGTTTCAAAGTGATAGCAGCGTAGGCCCAACTTTGTCTGAGGCTGAGGAGCACAATAGCCAGCTATTTTATATAATTATGTTTTCTATATTTTAGGGAAGGGTATGCAGGGTGGTCGGGATCTCACTATGTAGTGATCCATCTGTTTATAGCCTCCCTAGGGCTGGGATTACAGGCATGCACTGCCACACCCAGTCTCAATTGCTGTCTCAGTGCACACCAGGGGCGGGGCCAGCACGGCAGGCCTGGGGTTGAACCCCTGGCTCCTGGGCATGCTTGCAGGAGCTTTAATCTGCTGAGCTATTTGGCCAGCCCTCCACATGTATATTCCAGTTCCTCTTATCCTCCTCTACACCTTTCGCTATTCTAGAAATGAATTTCCCTCCAGATTTCCAGCATTTCCTGTGGATCATGAAGTCCCACTTCTGGCATTGCACAAGCCCGACAAAACACTCACCTGGAATTCCGCTAAAGGCCAGAGCTTCCAGTTCTCAGCTTCATGTCACTCTCCAGATAGCGACAGAGTCTTTTAAAACTCATTCCTCTGAGTAAGTCTTTACGATGAGCCAGCTATTCGGCCAGACACTTGAGCTTCAGTAAGCGGCATGTTGGGGAAGAGATTTTCCGTCCACAAACTTGTCTTAATGGGAAGCAAGGCGTCTGGAGCCGGGGTTTTCTGCCCCAAAGCAGCGTCCCTGCGGGTGTGGGGAGCAGTGACCCCTTCTGCCCGCGCTGCTTTTCCGCCTTCATCTGTTTCACTTTCCAGCATTGCTTGGTGGCGCAGTGACTCCGCTGCACCCGCTAGCCTCTGATGGGCCCAGCTGCATCCCTCGCTCAATCTTCCTCCCCTTTCACATGTGCACTGCATTCCTGGGTGAGCTCTATGTGTCTCCTGGGTGAAGTCCCTATGACAAGGACTCCAGTTTACATCTTTTTCCCTGTTGCCGTCAGTGAGTACCATGCTCAGTTCTTGAAGTGCCTGTCTGACTGCTCCTCCTTGGTGGGTGCATGACCACAGGAGGGCCTTCTCACCCAAAGCCCACTGGCGTTACCCTGCTACCCTAGTTCCACGCCTCCTACCAGCCACCCACCTGCCCAAACAAGAGCCCTGGCATTGTAATTAACTCCTGCTGCCACACCTACTGGAGCCACGCATCCAGTCCCACCAACCCCATCTTCAAGGCCTAACTCCTATCAGTCGTTCACCTTGTGCCTCTGCCCTAAGTGCCAGTGCAGCCACTGTGTCTTGTGGGACCCTGAAGCCTCTCCCTAGGCCCTCAGCCCTATCTCCACAAGGCCAGAAGTACCCAAGTTAGAGGTGCAGTCACTCTCCGTGCATTGCAGGCTGGACTCTCCCATGGGAGTTTGCCCTTGGGCACAGCCTGCTTCCAGCCTGGGGTCTCCCTGCCCATACTCACAAGGGTGAACCCATGGGACAGTACCCAACTAGCACCCCCAGCCAGGGACTTCAATGTTGAAAGGAGCATTTGCTGCTCTTTAGACCCAGAGGAAATCAAGGTGAGCTGAAACTCATGAAGAGCAGGGCTGGGGAACATCTGCATGCACCCCTGTGGATTGGGGGCCTCTCGAAGCTCAGCTACTCTTGCTGCAGAGACCCAGAAGAGAGGTCCTCTGGCACAAGAAAGGGTTCATGGTGGCTTTTTTTTAACTACAATATGACTGCTCAAATTTCACTTTCCCTCTTCAAAACAGCAAGCCCAGCCATTAAAGCAACTTTGAAGGGGAAATACAGGAAAATTCAAAAGAAATCCAATGCATATAGAAAACAATTTAAAGAGATTCTATGCACTGACATCATATTTGTTAACTCTGATACAGTGTTTTAATATCAATGATTTGCAAAGAAAATTACCGCCACTGAGTAAGCCTATATTCTGCCTACAAAGCTTAGATGTCCACCCATTCCTAACATGGTCCATTTTATTAAGACCTTGTTACCTTCTTAAAATTTAATTTTGTGAGTAATGTGGTGTTCAAAAAGGAAGATAAATATCCTGCCAAAAGCCGGGAGTTCCTCCGGCCCTCCAGTCCCTACCGCACATCTCTGCCCGCACTTCTGCCTTCCCTTCAGACTTTATTTCCGCCCCGTGTAGCTGCCTTTGATGGCCGATCGTTCTGTCTTGGGAGCTGTTTTATTACAAGGCCCGGAGCCCATTCCAAACAGTTGTGTTGTTCTTCAAATTCTCTCTCCGGGAGCACAGTCATTAAAGAACCACATCAAAGGGAAACGCTTTCATAACGTGCCTCTCTCCAAATTCTGAGGATGCTGGTGTTATTGATTTAGTAATAGCTTGCAAATAATGACCTGGAATTAGTGCTTTGGCTCCTCTGTTTTCCCTCTTCATAAAACCTTTATTGAGGAACCGTGGCCAATAACAATAACAGCTGACACTCCATTAGGGTCCGTCTTCCAAAAGGTCACAGCAAGTCTCGGGGGAGCTTATAGGCCCCTGAAGGCCCCTCCATGGCTCTGAGTTCTGCAGGACCCTCTTTCATGGTGGCTGAGGACTGACCACGTGGGGCCTCACACCCTTGGGCCACAAGGGGGCGTAGGTCACTTTTGTGCCTCTTGCTGGTCTCATCCTGGGATGAGCCCATTTCCCAGTATTCAAGCTAGATTCTATGACATCTCGCATATGTGCATGCATGAGCGAGCGCACACACACGTGCACACACGCAGTACTCTCTACTGCTCTCATTCATAAACATTTTTGTTTTATTTACATTATGAAATATGTATATACATATATATACATATACACATTATAAATAGGTATATATATATTATTAAATATATTATTAAAATTTGTTCTTCAAACAAAAATGTGGTAAGCCTTCTCCACAGAGGACCAGTATACAGAACCCCCACTGCTGAATGCGGAGTGAAGAGGGAGGTGGGGGGAAGAAAAGAAGTAAGGAGGCAGAGGAAGGGCAGGGAGGAGAAGCAGGAGGGGGAGAGGAGCAGGCGGGGTAGGAGGAGGCCGAGGAAGACAGCGGCACAGAGGGGGAAGCAAGGATTAGCCAGGACCTCCAAGGGGAAGAGGCTCAGAGCCGGAGCCAGCTCTTCCGGTGGCCCTGCAGCCTGTGCCTACTCCTGGTCGTCACTTCCAGGCCACACCACGCTGCTCAAAGCATCGCGGCAAGCGCCCTCTTCCCGCTGACTGTCCTCCAGGACAGAGGAGATCTGACTGTCATGGGGGAGTCTAAATAACCACTGACGTCGATGAGCTCAAGCTGCCTCGGTGGCGATGACCTCCATTCCACAGAGGGGCTTGACACCAGGGCAGGACCCCGGGGCAAGTGCAGGAAGGGACAGAGGAGCAAGCAGGACTGGGAGTGTCTGGGGGTTGGCTGGAATTGGAGGGGACGTGGGAGGGATGGAGGCAAAGAGAGCAGGGGAAGACTCCGCAGACACGGACAGCACACACCATGGGGGAGCTGTGGACAGCCGTGGACATTTCTCAGGGAATTATGGCTGCCACGAGCACGGTGGGGGCCTGAAGACACAGGAGGACGACGCCGTGAGCACAGGTGGCCGTAGGCACAGAGGAGGAGAGGCAGCCCTTGGGGAGCGGCACCCGCACCCGGGAGCCTCGCGCAGGCTGGCGAGGAGGACGGGCTGTGGGCGCTCTCACTCAGGCAGGGCCCCGTGTCCATGGGGTTGGCTGCTGCTCTTACTGCTCACAGTCAGCTCGGAGATCGGCTGGGCAGTGCCCCGTGGTCTTGGTGTCAGAGGAGCCTGTCGGCTGAGAGAGGCCTGCCCTGGCTCCTTCTCCTGGGTCACCACACGTCCCCACATGTGGAGAGGCCCGGCATTCACAAGCAGAGAGTCTCCAGAGCTGGCCTCGCACAGCGGCTGCTCCGTGACCCAGGCTGCGTGGCCTCAGCAGAGGCCTTTGTGGCCAGCACCTGATAGAAGCACCCTGGGGCAGCCCAAATGCAGACCCTGGGAGGGAGAGCTTCCAGGAATGTCAGAAGGTGGCAAAGGTGACAGGAAAGTATGTTCCAGGCCAGGAGGGGTGGGTCTTGAGGGGTTACTGTAGTCAGGGTGTCTTCTGCTGTAATACATTTTTTCTTTTTTTTGCAGAACCGGGGATTGAACTCAGGCCCTTGTGCAAGTGAATGCTCATTATACTGAGCTATCTCCCCGGCCCCTGTAATACATTTTTTTTTAAACATGTAAACCCACAATATATTTTTCTTCTTTCTTTTTTTTTTTTTTTTTTTTTTTTTTTTTTTTTTTTTTTTTTTTTTTTTTTTTGGTATGGGGATCAAACTTAGGACCTTGTGCTTGCCAGGCAAGTGCTTACGCCACTGTGCTATATCCCTGGTCCCCACAATATATTTTTCAATCACAGTTTGTGTTCCTCTTCCTGCCATGGACTGACCTCCTGAGATTTTAAGACAAGTCTTTTAGAATAAGTGTGTTTATTGTTGTCGTTGTGTGTGTGTGTGTGTGTACATGTGTGTGCCTGCGGGTGTGGCATGAGTGGAAGAAGGGCGTGAATGTGCCTCTCACTGAGTGCAGTGGGGAGGGACAGGCGTAGCCACAGGCGGTTACAGTGGGGTGGCCAGAGGAGCATGTGATTCCTGGAATTCTGGGGATATTTTTTATTAATTGGTTAATTTATCTATCTATTAATTTTTCAGTAGTGGAGCTTGCCCTCAAGGTCTTCGCACTGAGCTGCATCCCCAGCCATTTTTATTTTTCATGCAGAGACAGGATCTTGCTAATTTATTAAGCTTCCCGGGCTGGGCTTGCACTTGCAATTCCTGTGCCTCGGTCCCCCAGAGTACTGGGGCCGTAGGTGTGCGTCACCCCTCCAGCTGAACTCAGGGAACTCTTAGTGAGGATGGTGTGCTTTTTCCACCAGTTAGAGACAGAGGGTGGGGCTGGTCTTAGTTGGCCTCCATGACAGCAGCAGGAATAGTCTTGCCACTTGGTCTGAACATGGGTTGGGGTGTGGATGCTGTCTCCTCCACGCCTGGTCCAGGAGCCAGTGAGGGCACAAGGGGAGGAGCGAGCCAAGGCCCAGAGCCCCAGACACGGGTCTGAGGGCAAGCTAAGATTCCTCCTGGCCCCTCCATGCCACTACTGCTCACATGCAGCACCCAGTGCTGGTGCATTTGGACATCAGGAGCATCCAGGATGCCTGTCTTTGCCCCACCCTGTCCCTTCCTCCCCATCCTTTGTATCCTCATGCAGCCTGCAGCAGGAGGTGCACTTCCATCTTAGCACTGGATGGCAATCCCATTTTCCCAGCCATCTGTATCACAAAACCTCGCAGGGCTTTGCTATTTGGTCCAATGAAATCAATGCATTTCAAGCATAGTTTAAATGCCAGAGTGCTACTCCAAAGACTTGCACTCTGCAGTCTTATATTTTTTAAATTACTCAAAACATGAGAAGAATAATTACAAGAGATTTACCAGTGTCCATTATGAATAAATCTAGGCAGTCACTGCAAAAAAGAGCTGTCAGACATCTTCCCTGGTGTGATTTTAGGCTGAGCTTTGCTTTTGAACGCTAACCTGTGGCCTTTGGTGTTCTTATCATCCTGGGAGCTGCTGGTACTTACATTCACTCAATCTGCCAGGAGAAGAAGTTATACTTCCAGCTGTATAATTTTCTTCTTAGCTGTTACATATCTCTTCTTAAAAAGAGTGGGTAAGAAGGAATTATGGGAACAAATCTGATATTTATTACTTGAATTAAAAAACTAAGCCTGCAAGTAGCCCAGCTATCAATCCACAAATAGTGCCTGTTGTTACCAGCTGACTTCAGAGCGGCTGGGAGGTAGATGTCTTTCTATGTGAGCATCAGAAGCATCAGAGCCACTTTTATGTGGATTATATTTCTTGTTGCCCACAAATCATATTGCAAGAAAATGGATGGTAATTGAATAAATTGCCATGTGTACTTAAAGATTGGGTTTGTTGGAGACATCGCAGATTTATTAGATGATCAATTTCATTTTCTCCCTGAAGCCAGCCTCTGGGAACACTTCCTCCCAAATGTGGGGAGGAAGCCAAGCTCTCTGAAACAAGGCACGCTGCTTTCAGGCCCAAGAGAAGGCATTTCGAGGTGGTGTTGGGTGGGGGTGGGCGAGCTGGCTGCAGAGCATCCAGGGATGGTCTTCCTGGCCGAGGTGATCTTCGAGATCGGCTACAGCATGAATATGGTACTCGTGTGCAGCGCAGGGAGGGTTCATGGGTCGGCTCCTCCCCAAGAGCTGTACTGTCCGTAAGTGGAGCAGGATTTCTCTCCCTGACTGCAGGACCTTCTGCACCCTGCCATCTTTGTCTTCTTATTTCACTTGCCTGGCATCAGAGCCTTTGCTCAGTGCTCCAGCTCAACACGGTATAATGTCAGTGTCTTAAACTGTGTGTGTGTGTGGCCTGAGCTGCAGCCCTCTGGGGTCACATAATCCAGCAAGAGCTCCTCCACAGATCAAGCCACTCGGGAAGGTGGTGCATTCTGCATCATCTAGATAGGGTCACCCGAGGGCTTTCTGCTTCCTGACAGTTGTGGAGGTTCAGGAGATGGATGCTGGTAATGTGCACACGTGCACATGCCTGTACGTGTGTGTGTGTGTGTGTGTGTGTGTGTGTGTGTGTGTGTGTGTGTGTTTTGAAACAGTTTTTCTCTTACAACATCTTTAGATCATCTGAATACCAGAAAGAGTAAGGAGTGACTTCTTGGGAGTTTACAGTGAAGTTGTAAAAACTTACACATCGAGTTGCCCGAATATCGCCTTCCTTTAGGATTTCTCAGAAGGAATTTGAGCCAATGAGAGCCAAGATCTGTTACAGCGCGACCTGGGGGTGTGGCATAAAGTCACTGCCAAAGACACTCTTCAGGGAAGAGGCTGGTTTATATTTCAGACTGGGGAGAAGAGAGGGTGAGGAGCTGGGTAGGGAGGCAGCAAAGAGAAGAACTTAGGGGCAGTCAGCGAAAGCATCACATTTTGCTATACCTGGGTCACTGTGGACTGAGTTGCCACTCATTATGCAGGATCCCTTCCTTTCCACGGCTGTCTGCCTGTCCGTGCAATGATGTCCCTGTCATCTGCCATGATTGATGACCCCAAATCCAACACAGTTACGAATGTGCTTGCCCTTCCACTGATGCGGTCAAGCCCCTTGGAACTCTAAATGTTTGAGGGTCCTGCTCATTTGGTTTTCTATAATGGTGGCTCTGACATATTAGAAGGTTATGAAATTAATTTAGTGGTTGAGATCATCTTAAGAAAGTAGAGTGCGTTAGAAACTCTACCCCCTCAGAAGTCCCCAGTAGAGCGAGGAGCTGTGGTGTGGAGTCTCGTTTATTACCCACATGTGTGTGGCATGCTTACTGGGCTGCCACCTAAGACCCATTCCTTGTGGGACACTGAGGTCACAAGAATTCAAAGTCTTTGAGTGTTTTTTTCACTCTGGGAAAAAAATGCTTTCTCTGTAGGGAAGGGTTCATTGAGTAGCCCTGGCTTGCATTGGGCCTGCCCAGGGCTGAGAATAGGGCTGTGGGCCTGTAAGCCAGCCCTCTGGAACTAAGGCAGGAGGATCACAAGCTCAAGCCCAGTATGGTCGACTCAATGACTTGCTAAGACCTGGTCTCAAGTTTAAAATAATTTAAAGAGGGCTATTAACAGAGCTCAGTGGAAAGGCCTTGAATTCAGCCCCCAGAGAAAGAAGAATCTGCTCACCCTAGGAAGGGTCTGTCTTCAGGACTGGGAACTTAGCTGCCAGTGGCTGGAAAATTTGGACCAATAAGAGTGTTTGTGGGTGGAAGGGCTGAAAGATGACACAGGAAGCCAAGGGCTGAGGTCGAGCTCATTTCTTACCAGAACCCTCTTGGGGCACAAAATATACCCAGAGCTCACTGAAAGCCCGCTGTGCCTGTGTATGCATTGCAGAGGCCGTGCTGGCCTTGCACGAGCCTTCACCTGGACCCGTTTTCCTACCAGTTGATGAACTCAGGGCTATTTCACCTTAAAAATCACTTTTAATTATGATAGATTATAAGGAAATGAGATTTCTCTTTGGGGTCCACCTGAATGGAAATCACTACAAAATCAGAATCCAAGGCATGAACTGAAAGCTTAGCAAAGGCAATCCTCTGTGTTTTCTTGTGTGGTTTAGGAAAAGAGCACCCAACTGATGCGGCCTGAAAGTCGTGCAATTTGAGGAGGAGGAAGAGGAGGAGGAGGGAGTTCCTTAATGGCATGATTACTTTTTAAAAAATATAAATCAAATACAGCACTCTAGCAAATAAGTCTTCCTGCACCACTCTCATATATCTAACTGTAGGGGGTGGAAAATAATTTTTGAGAATTCTTAGGAACTAATAATGATGTGTGAATTTTTATGCAGCTCCTATTATTTTGAACATTTTTGCAAATTGTTCACTTACTTGCTGTCCCAGGCCTTACTTAAACATAGTTGTTTTCAAATAGCATGGGGGGAATTTGACCATAATTGGCCTTTCCTGTCCTCTGCAAGGCAAGGATTGGGGGCGGCAGGAGAGACTGAGAGGTTGGCGCAGCCCCCACCCCCACCTTCTGAGGTGACAACGTGGTGAGCCTTGAGGGGGTGTGTGCAGCCCCAGTCCCAGCAGCCACTTCAGCTCGCAGCTACTTCCACGGCACAGACTCTTGCTCTTGACTGACTTTGCCTTCTTCCTACCCGCAGTACTGTTTGCCCTTTTCTATGCCAACTGGAATTTTTTCCACCTGCCCCCTTTGCCAAATAGCTCAGATGTTGTTGCATAATTTTGGCTCTTGCCATAGCATCCTCAGAAGAGAAGCTGCCTTTCTCTGCAGGGTCATATACTCTGTTCTTGCTTGGTTGTAAATCTTGTCAATGTGTTTTACCCACTTCCCTTCCCAAAATCTGCATTGGACATATTGTACTGGGGAGTCTAAACAAAGCCCTCCCAAGCCTGCAACTGTGTGGACCCTAAGCTAAGCATCTGGTCCCATGGTTTGCTTTTTATTTACTCTTGATCTTTGTCCCTTTCCTGAAACCCGCCTGAATTTCTTTCATGACACTCTATTCTTGTTGGCCAAAGGTCTACCTCTTCAAGTTGTTTTGTTTTCCACTATTGAGAGCAAAAAAGTCTTGATCCGTACCCTTTTCACTCTTCCAGACACGTGCCTTCAATCTGGGGACAAATAATGTTCCATGTAGTCCATGTATAAAGCACAGGTCCTGTGCAGGCTGGCAACGTGTCAAGGATCTCAGTCTCATGACCTTAACAGCAGCTCGGTGTGTTCTCCAGCTCAGCTTAGGCATGGTGGGAGGTGAAGTGGGTCTGGCTCCCAGCTCACTGTGCCCACCCTGCTCCCGTCTTCCACACTGCCCATGCTGAGTTCTCCATGTGCACTCTGCACTTCCCACCTGGATGGCTGGAATCCTCCCCTGGGGGCTTCTGTCCTCTCTCCCTCGTCCTGCTGTGGCCCTTCTGCCTGGAGTCTAGCTCCGCCAGGGGTGACCTTCAGTTGAGATTCTTCCAAGATTCTCCTGGTTCATGAGGGTGACTGTCACCAAAAGCCATGGGGCACGTGGCTGGACATCTGAGAAGGAGGTGCCTGTGGGCTTGGTGATGGCCTATTCCTTGGCCATAGGCAGTATCTCCTGCATATCACGAGGCAGAGGTGACACCGCTCCCCTCTGGGTCCCTCTCACAAGGGCTAATACCACTCATGAGAGCTCCCCAAAGAAGGCCAGTGGGTCTGCCTCATCTGAAACTCCAAATGCACCCATTTCATTTATCAAGGGCATTGGGGTCACCACCCACAAGGACATTTTGTAAAGAGGAGAATCCTTGGTAAAGACTGATTGTTAATTCAGTTAAGTGAAAATGGGAGAAATATGTGTACATTCACATGTGCAGATGTGCAGACTCTAAACCCAGGGTTTGGGTTTTAAGGTGCATCTCATAGGCAGGAGGAGTCCGGAGAGAGCGCACTCTTAATAACACGGTGGGGGCGCGGGGGGGGGGGTGCTGCATGTGGAGGGGTTGTGCTTTGAAACCCTCCCAGGTAGGTTCTGCCTGTGCCTGCTATTTCCATCTTGATGAGAAGCGAGACC
This sequence comes from Ctenomys sociabilis, assembly GCA_004027165.1. NCBI lineage: Eukaryota > Metazoa > Chordata > Mammalia > Rodentia > Ctenomyidae > Ctenomys > Ctenomys sociabilis. Next base: position 41,210 of record PVKA01007231.1, on the reverse strand, counting down.
ATTTTTCTTTCACTCTAGGTTTGTTACTTTTCTCTTGTTGCTGAGACAAACTACCTGATGCCCAACACTAAGGAAAGAAGGCTTGCTGGGCTCACAGCATGCAGAGGTTTCAGTCTGAAGTCAGCTGGCTCCAAGACAGGGAGGCGAGGTGAGGGAACACAGCAAAGCAGCACGAGCAAAAACGGGGACGGGCAAGCCTCTTTCCTCCCTTAAATTGTAAGCGGGCTACCCCTTCTCCCCCAGGGGGAAGTCCTCACACCAAGCCCTCCTCTTGCACAAGTTCAGGCCTGAGGCCCCCGGTGAGTCTCTTATTTAAAACTCTAAATGTCTCAAGTTGACCCAGTGAATCAACCATTACAGACTCCATGCTAGTTTTTCTCCGTTTTTTCCTTCAAACAGTCAATGGTGGATTAAAAATTACCTATGTCAAAAGCTAGGGCTTGTGGCCCCTGGTTTTTTTCTCTACCCTGACCTATAGTTTTTAAAATGCCATTCCTATCTTCCCAACAAAAGTGACAGAGTAGCAGATGCCCACGTCACTCCCGTTTCCTGCAGCTCAGCTCGGTCGACACGGAAGGCACCACTAAGGAAGCAGTGAGAGCGCCCTGCATGAGGGAGAGAACCCGGGCATGCGCAGGGCCTTACGCTGAGGCTCAGAGACCTCGAGACAGCGTGGAGGGCGCCACCCCTGGAGGACAGGGGCTGTGCCTGCTCAGCTTCCTTAAATTATTGCAGAGAAAGCACTGCTGGAACGCCCTTCCCGGCGCTCTGCCTCCCTCTGGACACACTGTCCCATCGCAGCCGCTGGGACCTGACGCAGTTCCGGAAGTCCGCTCTCCTGAAAGCCTTCAGCGGCGCTGCTGGGGCTGCGTCAGGGGTCAGGGTCCTGAAGTGACGGGCAGCGTTTTCCTTTTGTGGTCGTATTCCCTCTGGGGAAGAGCTGGGGGCCGCAGTGTCGGGTTTGCTCAGGAAGCTGCCCAGGACATAGGCTCTTGTACGACCCCGCCTTTCTGTTGGCCGGCACTTGGCAGCGGCAGTCGCTGAATTCTTGGTCACACCACATACGGATGCTCAAGAGAGAGGACACCCAGAGCTGCCTCACGGAGTGGTGAGAGCAACAGGACGAGGGGGCTCCAAGCAGAGAAGCATAGTTTGGGATGGGGTGGGGTGATAATGTGACCTTCACTGTAATAAGTTTTTTAATTTGCACATTGAGCTGACAGTTTGGTCACCAGGGTCCACCTGGGCATGCTGGAAGGTGCCTGTACTTTGAGAGACACTCCCCACTGCTCTGAACTTATGTAAAAGGCCATACCTGCCACATGACAGAAGCTGGCTCGTGCTCCCCAGTAGAGACCTAACCTCTGCCTGGGGCACGTGTTTGCGCTCCTTCCTCAGCTGGCCCCTGGGTCTGGTGCTCTGTGGCTGCCCATCCCGGATGTGCTCCATCACTGCGTGTTCCAGATGAGTCCTGTCGAGCTCTGGGGCCCCTGGATTCGCACACCACCCTTTGGCAGCTCCAGGGACAGTGCCTCTATAAGTCTGTTGGGAGTCTAGGAAGCTAGGAAATTAATCACATGTGTGCAGGTAGGCGTGGGCCTCAGTGCAAACAAGCTACCTCAGTCCTGAGATAAACATCCTGTCTGGCTGAGGTCAGCCATCAGTCACTAGACAACCCATGTCATGTGTTACTAACTTTGCAAAAGTGTAAATAAAGGACAGTTTCATTGTGTGGGTGCATTACCCTTGCCCATCAGGCAGACCAGCGACCACCTAGCCCATCTCTTCTTTTCTCATCTATCTTTCTCATTCCTGCTGCTGTTTCTCCCCATGAAGAACAGATCGCAGTGAGATCAATGGATACCTACAGAAGTCCTTGGTGACCACACCTCCTCCTAGAAAGTGCTAGCTGTTAAGTAGCCAGCCCTGAGGTATTTGGGGTGCCTACATGTCCCACACTGTTAGCATGTAAGCCGGGTAACTCATGACCCTTCTGGCCTCCAGGGCATCCTGAGGACATCACCACTAGGACCCTAGGACTTTGCCTGCATGGTCTCATGGGCAATGAGACCTGCAGCCCCTTCTGCCCCTTGAGTGGGATTCTGTCCTCCTTCATGCCCCAGTGCCCCCGACACAAGGACGATGCATGTGTGTTTAATGGGTTTTGCTCACTGAAGATTCAGAGAAAAGGGTTTTTGTAGGAACATCCTGAACTTGAAGTTTTCCTGCTGCTGCTGCTGCTGCAGCTGAATCCTGAGACCCAGAGGAGTTATGCCTTCACCCCTGTGCTGGGCTTTCCGCATCTTGGGCAGGAGGAACGATTTCCTAATACAAGAACTCAATATCCTCAGCCTTAGATGAAAGAGGGCAAAGCCTCAGTTCACTTCGTGGACACTGGGCAAAGCCTAGCTGCCCTTGCTGTATCCACAGTGGTTTGGGCAAAACCTGTGGCTAGCAGAAACCACGAGTGATTTCCCAGCACAGTGGCAGCTGCAGATGTCTGGAAATGTGTTTCTGGGTCCCTCTCTCTTTTCCTTAGAGGGCAAGCCACAGAAATACACCTTGCTTCTGATCCATTTTTATTGCCATCAGAAGATAAAAGCCAGAACTGAGTGTCCACTTGGGAAGCGTAGAGCCCCAGCCTGAAGCCACCTATGCAGCTGATCTGAGCAACACGGTCGTGACCCTGAGAAATACTTCACAGTTCACTTTATCTTGCCCACACTTTATGTGCTGTATTATGAATCATTAATTAAGCTGTATAAATCTGTTTTATTTCTATATTTAAAGATAATGAAACTTTGTTTCAAAGTAATTCATACTTTGTCATCTGATATCTCATAGCTTGTGTGTTTAAGCTGCAAGATTCTGAGGATAGCAACTCAGACTTTGTCAGCTGAACAAGGGGTTAGCTTTTTTTAAAAAAAAATTCTCTGTAGACAAAACAAAATTTGGATTTGCTTTGTCTTCCTTAAATTTTAGGACCCCAGCCCCCTGTGCCCTGGCCCCAGTCACTGACTCTGTTCTGTGCTGAGGGACCCCGGGGTTGCCTCTTGTGACTCATGCAGTCCTGTGTCTTGGGAGGTCCTAAGCTGGGAAGCTGCTGTTTCTGTGTGGGTGGTGGCACACTGTGCTGCCCCACAGCAGCCAAAGTCGGTGGCCCAAGGTCTCCCCAGAGACGCAGGTGGAGCCTGGGCCCAGAGGTCCGCCTCTGGGTCTCTAGGCCCAGGGTTATCTGCATCCTCTGCTGGAGCCCTATTGTAGCTTTGTACAATAATGCAGTATAACTGTCGACCTTTGTTCCTGTGGCCAGAATTTTGCACTTATAAACATTTTCCCCTCCTTCTCCTTCCCTTCTCTCCTTCTCCTCTCCCTGCCTCATTCTCTCTCCCTCCCCCTCTGCCTCTCTCTTTTTCTCTCCACTTTGCCCTGGGATTCAACTCTGGAGGCAAATCTCTTACATTCTGAAACCATGTCCTTGTCATCTACAAAGAAGGTCAACCCGAATCGTCTCCAGTGCCTTGTAGAGCCGGCACCAATATTCTTATTTAAACCCAGTAGAGAACAGGACACCTTACTACGATGGCCTCACAGCCTGGTGGAGCACTGTCACTCTTCACGTTGCCTGCAGTGTCTCAGAATGTGCTGCAGGGTCTTAAGTCTTCCCTGCGAAGCGGTCACTGTGTACTAAGCTGCTCCCCCTGCGTATTTCCTGGGTGCCGTTGGCTTCATCACCACTAATGATTCCATACCCTGAGCCAACAGTTGCCCGTATTCTTTGCTTGACTATTTTTCTAGACAAGGGAAAATCCATTCCTCCCAAGAGGACTTTAATAGGTGCCTTAGTTACTTTTCTTGTTGTTGAGACAAAATACCCAAGCCCCACAGTTAAAGGAGGAAGGGTTTATTTAGCTCACAATTTTAAGATGCTTCAATCCATACTCAGCTGGCTCCAAGGGAGGTTGACATGGCAGAGGAGGACGGGTCATGGCTATAGAACATAGCAAAGCAAACGAGGGATAAGACAAGCCCCTTTCTGTTCCTTGGGTCCAGGCTGCCAGGCCTAGGGTCCTGCCAATCCAATCAGGGGGCTGATTTAGTAACCACCCACCCTTAATCCTAGCACCATCAATCCTAGCATTATACCATGAATCACTCACACACTCTAGATTCAGCCACCTCTAAAACTCCCCATCTGTGACTACATGAGGCTTTGGGGCACATCTCGACACAAGCTACAACAGTATGTGTCTGAAATTCTGGCACAAAATACCTCGTTTTCCTCCTTGTCCATTCTTGGACAGACAGAAACAAGTGACACGGTCATCATGACAAACAACCACTTCTGCAGGTCCCTCTAGGGTCCATGTCTTCTAGATGCCTTGAAATTTGAATACAAATGGTGTCTTGGAGTTAATCCCTAAGCCTCAAGCAGCCTGTCTTTGTAGAATTTCTAAGCAGAAGATCTCTGCCAGTGGCGCAGTAGAAAGTTCATTCAGATGGTCGCTGTGAGGGTTGCGAATTCTACAGTTCTAGCAATGGCATTTATAGCTGTGTCAGATATTGGCCTCTTACTCAATAACCCAGACTTTTCTATTATAATTGTTGTCAAGATGAACTGGCTATTTCCCCCAAATTGCATAACCTATTATTTGTATCTATAGACTCAGATGTACCCCGTCAAAGCCTTCCACCCTGAGGAAGGTGCTCTGTTGCTTATAGTATGTTTCATCAAGCTTAGGGTATAAACACTCCAAATATTCAGTTGCTTCCCTCTTAAATGTATGCCTCAGCTACTGAACGCCACCAAGGTGTCATGCTTTTTCAGGGTCACCGAGGTAGAGGAGGTGGGTCTATACGGCCCCACTTCTTCAACCTCTGTGCTCCACACAGCAAGTGCCATGCTTCCACTTTGTGGATTCCCTGACCAGAATCATGGGTGTTTTTCCTCTCTACTTCTTTCCTTGCATGTGTGCACCTGTGCGTGCGTGTGTGTGTTTCACTACTGAGGTCAATGATGCACCTTCCAGCCAACTTTTAACTTGACTAGAGGCATAATTTGCTTTGGAGCTTTATACTCATGACCCGCCTTTCTATGATTATGATTATCATCACTGTTATTATTAACAAATATTCATAACACGAAATTTACCATCTTAGCCTCCCCTTCCTTTTTTACTTGCATGAACCATTAATGCATTCTTATGTCAATAATCAACACGATGTCACAACATCTTCAAGTAACCAAAAGCCAAGAAACCAAGCAAGGACAAAGAAGCCCTTGGACCTGCCTGGGCACTGTCTGGCCTCCACTGGTCCCCGCTGGCATCGGGTCTCTCTCTGTGCACTGTGTCCCTGTGTCCTTTTCCTTGCTTCACTTGTTCACAGGGTGCATTTGCCTTGTAAAGAAGTCAACACCAGAAAGAATGGGTGAGCGAAGCCATCCGCTCACCTGGCTAGCATTGGCCACTGAATCCAGGATCTCACCTGCCCAGTGCAGTTGAGGAAGCTGAGCCGTCGTGAGGCGCGAGATGCCTGCAGCTCCCACCCCCTGTGCCCAGGCGCTGGCTTCTTGGCAGAGGACCCTCCACCAAGTCCTGAGCCACCCTGAATCCAGCAGCTTCTGTGCTCTGAGAGTTTCCAACCTTAAGGGTCTTTGCGAGGGTCTGTTTGGTTTCTATGCAGTATTCACAACTTATGTTGAGAAGAAACTGCTCAGCAGCTCTCAGTAGATTCACTGGGTAAAGGATCCTTCTGTGCCATCTCTGGGTAGCAGGGGTAAAGGCTCCATTAGAGAAGATTTATGGTAAGTTCCACAGTGGAGTCAATTTAAGACTTGAAAATAAATAAAGTGTGTAAGTTGCACTCTATAATTCATTACCTTTCATATATAGCAATAATGCTATAATTCTAGAATTACTTTGGATTTCCATGTGAAATTACGTGAGTCATTTGATTCATTACAGATAATGAACCAGGAGCACAAGCCTTAGGGATTTCTTCCTTAACTGTTGTGTCTCCTTCCTGTCCCACATCAGAAGATAAATAAAATTCAGTCTGCTTGCTCCTTGCAAGAGTGACAATGTGTGTCGGGGGGGCAGAAGCAGGGAATTAAGACATCCAGCATGAGCATGGCAATGCCATGTGTGAGCTGATAACCTGGGGCTGTGCCTCTATCCAGGGGCGCACTTGTCCACTGGACACGCCTACAGCAGCTGCATGGAGGACATGAGGCGCCCGCAGCCACGCTCACAGCAGAGGCCCCGAGCGCTCTGCAGTCTTGTCCCATCCAAACACCCCCAATCACACGTGTAGGTCACTGCGTGGAGCAAGGGCAGAGCATCGGCCTTTGTTCTGTGGTGTCTTCAGTGCAATATATTTATTAGCCTCACGGAGGTGTGCAGGAGAGCCACTCCTCTTGACGTGAGGGACCTAAGGAAACCTAGAGTATCAAAAATGAATAGACTGTATTACAGAATTTGCTGGCTACATCCCATGGAAAGGACAGCAGCGATGTCGCCCCAGTGAGAGGTGTGTGCAAAACATCTGGCAATAGCTTGTTGATTCTTTTTTGAGGAGTCCTCTGAAGTGCATGCTATCTGCACTGCGCGACGGAAGCCATGCTTCAGATGTCTTGCCTGCAGGAACGCTGAAGGGACGAGCTGGGGTTCGCCTGGTGTCCTCTGAGGGCATCAGGGCTCCATCTTTCGTGGACAGCTGAGGTGTGGAAAGAGCCAGCCCCTCGGAGGGCAGGCCCCATGTCATCACGCAGGGATGATGCAGCGATGCCTGCATGTCACAGTGCAGACACTGTGTCAGGGCATAATGTCCCCTTCATCCCTAAGTACATGTGGGAGTGGACAGCACACAGCCAACCTTACTGGAAGTGCTCTATGCATCCAAGCAAGAAGTATTCACCCGCTGGAACATTGCTGATCAGAACTGTACCACTGGAAGTCCCGGGCTGTTTTCTCGTGTCCAGGAGGACCATTTGTGTGTGGTGAGATGGCAGGTGACAGAAGTGTACCGACTCCAAGCTGAAAGCTGCGCCGTTCACCCAGGACAGATGCCCTGGGAAGCAGTGAGAGTGTGAAGGAGCAGGAGCAAGATGAACCCCTGCAGGCCATGCTAGAAGTCGCACCTCCCAACAGCAAGTCAGTTCTAAACTCCTCCGTGGGCTGGGGCATGTATGCATGTCCCCCTCTCCTCCACAATCCAGGCCCTTCCCAAAAACCCAGTTTTGCTTACAGGAGGCCTTGGTGGGACATCTAGATATGAACTATCACAAGAAACAAGCAAGTTTTTGTAAGTGGTATGCGAATTTATTTGTGAATTATATGCAAAACTGCAATATCTCTGTGGCATCTTTCTGGGGTTGATTTGTGGTGCGTGAGCCTTGATGTGGACATTTGGACATTCCTAGGCTGACAGAAAGGCATACTGATTCCAAAACCATGCAGTCTGAGCTTTGTAGGAAGACCTGCTCCTCAGGAAGCAGAAGGGGGGCAGCCAACACACTGTGGAGAGGAACTTTCAGTTTGCTACATTCAAGGTTTCCTTGGGCAGAGCTGCGGCTTGTCTCTGAGGACAGAAGCCTCCTGAGACCACATGGCAGGCCTCCCCCAGGCACAGGCCTCCTCTGGGCACAGCCCTCGAGCCACATGGGTCTTTCAGGGCCTCCCAGGCAGTCCTTTAAGCAAATATTTATAGAGTATTTTTTTAAAGAATCATTGGTGCCTGGATCGAAAACAATGCTTAATAATTAAATATGAATTAAATGCTGAATGAATGAGTGACTAAATAATTTAAACACTCAAACTGCTGTGGACACATCATGAAGGACACCCTGCCCTGTGTGTTTAAGAAATCTTACAGCATGGGGCTTTGAAGTTGTTCTTTAAAATCATATACAAAGGTCATAATAAATATGACCTACCAAATACATAAATGGGTACCTATCTACATCCACACCTACATCCGTGTAACACATGTGCAAGTGTGACGTGAGGTAATTCTAAGCATGGAAGCATCCTTAACTGGCTTCTCACTGGCAGCGTTAAGCTATTTGGGTAGATCGGCCCTTTGGAGGACCTAGGAATGGCGTTGTGCAGCGCTCACTTCTCTTCAGCTACATCTTATAACCATGAAGGGATAACAAGCCTTAACAGCGAACTGTTTAAAAGTAAGCCCCTCCCTATCCACGTGCTAAGCTCGTCCAGGGTGGCCAATCCGTTCCTCCCTAAAGGCTGCCAGGAGTCATGGGGGCTGGCAGTCCTTCCCCTCAGGGAGCCTGCATTCTCAGATTTTTCACTAAACTCCTATGTGGACACTTCTGACTAATGAGCTGACTGGTCCTGCGCACAGCTCCTGGGAGGCCCTGCTGTGCCCAGCAAACTTCTATGCTGCTGGAACTCCATGGTCACCTCTGTGGTCATCAACCAGAATAGCTCCTGAAAGCTCCAGGACACGCTTTTCTTTGGAGCAGAGTGTGGCTTTCATAACTTCCTTCTCATTTAAATTCCATCCCGGTATACCACAGTGCTCCTTAGATGAACCTCAGCCAAACGCATCTCTGCTTCTTTGAGAGCCTGTGCTGAGACGCGGCCAGCTGTTCTAAGTGCTCAGTAATGCACGTTGCATGCCTAAATGAACAAATCTCATTAGGTAAACAGAGGCGCTTGGTGAGACAGGTGGCTACAGCGAGGAATCGGCCCTGGGTGTTAGGCTGTGATTACGCCATTTGGAAATTCCAGCTCACATGGTCCTGGGCTGTGGCTGAGAATCTGTGCAGGAGATTTCTGGGGATCCCCCATGTGGTGCAGCACTCGAAGAGACCTGGGTGTGAACAACTCTCTATAGCTATACGACAGGACTTTGAAAATCATTCAGATGATGTATGCAAGACACATAAATTGAATCTTCAGTAAGTCCTGCGTAGGTTGCAAGTCTACCTGCAATAAATTAATGGTGTTTGTAGGTACCCAGTGGGCCTCCGGACATCCCAGCCGCCCCAGATCCATGGCCTGTTTATAGGAAAACATGCTTAAAAAAATAAGTGTGACTTTTACTCCCAAATGAGTCAACAACTTTTCAAGAACCAGCAAATGCATAGTCTCCAAGAAGACACGCCCAGGCGCGGCCACAGCGCCCCTCCAGTGCCCTGGGTTTCTTTACTGTTTTCTCAGAGCAGGGCAGCTAGCCAAGGTCTGCTTCTTCCCACTGAACAAGTAGGTGGCAGAAGCCATGTCACCCTCAGAAGAGCTTGCTTGGAGGCCAGACCGGCCACCTCCGAGGCGCCGCTGGGTCTCCTCTCCTGCCTCTGTGCCAGCCCCGACCGGGCGGGTGGGTGGAGGCGGAAGATGAGTCAGAGCCTCGTTCTCATGGGCGTGACACGCCTGTTCCCCCACCATGAGTGGAGATGCAGCTCATTTCTAGCCTCCCCCCATCCCCCGCCAACATCTGCTTCTTCAATAAATGAGAAAGCAGAAGTACAGTTCGTTCCTTGGCCTGAATTTAATATTTCTGAGAGCACTGCAAACATGTATAAAGCACCAGTCTTCCTTTTCATAGGAAACAAAAGTCTTCCGAAAGGCTGTCTCAGGGCCCGCGAGATGACTTGAATACAGAAAACAGCGGGAGCGCGGCGCGCAGCGGCTGGGCTGGAGGCTGAGGCTGAGGCTGAGGCTGGATGCAGCCTGCGTTCCCGGGTCCCAGAGCGCCCTCACGTGGCCACACCGCGCTCGGCGCCGCTGGCAGCGCCCTGCCCTTCAGGGCCGGCGTCCTGCTCTGCCCTGGCTTCCTGTTTGGCGCGCTGGTTTCGGTTGCATTCATCAGGTCAGCAGCAGAAAGGGCTGCCAGGGAAGGGGGCCCGAGGGCAGAGTCGAAAGCTCGGGCACTGTCGGGGCACAGGAAGGAAAGTGGGGGTGAAACCACACCCCTGAGCAGTGCGAGCGCCTACTTTTCCCTCTCGCGTCTTTTGCTGGGGCACAGGACAGAGTCAGAGCTGTGAAGAGGCTGCGGGACAGAGGGAGCCTCTGCCCCGCCCCCGGGTCCATGGCTGGTCATCTAGACCTGGACGATGTGTGCGCATCCGGCCCGCTTCCCCGCGGCCCCTGCCGTGATTCATGGGGCTGATAAAAACGAGATCCAGCCCGAAATTCGTGCTAGGCTTAAAGCCCCTAAGCATTAAAGCATGTTGCGGCTCTCATAGCAGCTGCAAAATGCAGTTTACCTTGAAAGCTAATAAGAGCACATGCATATATTGGAAAGAAGGTTTCCCCTGGATATTCCAAATGCAAAACCCTATACACGTTCATCTGCCCTGGGATTTTCTTCACTGTGTCAGTCCTTACTCTGATAGGGGCAGCTGAGGATGTCTGGCCCCCCTGATGTCCCTAGGCAGAGCATTCTCAACCTGTCCTGCTAGGGGGGTATTGTCCGGGCACCACCTGCCAGGTGGCACCCCCGTCATCAACCACCAGGTGGCACCCCCGTCACCAACCCTGCCTTCTGAGGCACCGCTTTGAGGTGTGCACAGCTTAAACCGCTTTATGAATAAGGTGCTGACAAACAGGGATTTCATTTATTCGCTTATTTGATTTTTGGAGACAAAGCTTTGCTATTATTTCAGGCTGGCCAAGAACTCACTATGTAGCCCAGGCTGGCCTGAAACTTGCAGTGATCCTCCTGCCTCAGCCTCCCAAGTGCTGAGATGACAGGTGTGTGTCTGAAGAATTTATTTTTAAACAATACTGCAACCCGTGCTCCTCTTCTCCCCCTCTGTGCACAAACCCTAACCCTTTCCTCCAGATGCCAGCCAGGTTGGAGCCAGTGGCTCTCCTCACGCAGAGCCATCTCACTAACATCGTTCTTGTGGCCTCATGTACTTCACCCTCCAAATATTCCCACTTAAGGAATGTGCAGATGTCAACAAAAAACCAAGATACAGTGACATTTCCCCCCACATTTATGGACAATGACAAAGAGAGTCTGGATGGAAAGGCACACTAATTTGTGTGCTCCGTGCACCACAGCCAGCTGCAGCATTTCTGTAGGATGTGTGCACACAGGGAGTTTTGAGCTTGCGCTGATGTAATTTCAGAGCTCAGGGCCCAGCTAATGGGATTGTCGACCCTCAATATCCTCACGCTCAGCTGCTGTGGCCCTCCCCAAGGGCAGGGAGCCAGGGTCTGGCAGAGCCAGGAGTCCAGTTCTGTTTTTCAGGAACTTTTTCTGTATATTAATGCCTGCTGCAAGGGGCTGAAAACAGAAGCCTTTCTGTCTGAGGAGAGGGAGGGCTTGGGATTGAGCCCAGAGACTCTGTGCTCTGAAAGGTTGGAGCTGCATCTTCGTGAACATTCACCCCTTCTTCTTATGGCTGCAGAGGGAGCCACAGCCCTGAGCATCTCGTGTTCACCCCGCTGTGAGCAGAGGCAGAGAACAGGAGAAGGTGAGGCTGAGAGTTCTCATCACCTCCAGAAAGCTAAGCAGAAGTCTGTAGTGTTCTCCACACACTAAACCAAGGAGTGGGACCCAAGCTGTCCCACAGGCAGAGCTACCAATCCAGAGGATGAGGTTAACGAGCAGTCAGGGACATCTTTGTAGACTCCTTCAGTCATACCCTGCACAGTTAGATCTGGCTACTAAGGATAAGGAGGCCTTCTCCAGAAGCTGAAAGGCACCCAGAGGTCGCGAGGTGAGGGCTAGCACTGTAAGGACTTCTTTAGGCCCCTTCTTGGGAAAGGGACTGGAACAAACTAGAATGGCACTGAGCTGGCATTCTTGTGCTTTAAGATCAGCTATATCAAGGTGATAGAAGAGGGTGACTCACTTCCTCTGAGTCTCTGTCTGTAGCCAATGGCATGGTTCAAGAGATGAAATCTTTCCATGACATTCAGGAGCAGAAGCCCAGGCCTGGGCGTGGCTTCTCCCCGGGGCAGTTCTGCTTTTAGGAGATGTGCTCACCTAGAGGGACAGCTTGTACTCATAATGACAAACCCCACCAGGCCACCTCCTCTGGAAATCAGCAGCTACCTATGAAGCGTGGGGCCTGAAACTCACATTCTTTGATTGGAGGACTGAATACAATGCAGACGTGATCAGTGGATAAACTATCAGGCCAGAATCTTTGCCAAGGTGTTTGTTGAAGTGTCCCTCACAGTGTAAACATGCTTCCTGAAGTCCTGGGTCCAGTGAGGTGCTTATTTAGGGCCTTGTACTTTATCTTAGAATATTCATGATTCCTGTATCCTATTCTACAGTTCATTTTGGATTTGATAATTTTATGTTATTTGAGTTAATTGCCTACTCGGGAAAGACACTTAGCTTATGGGTTTGAATATCCCAGTCGAGGAACTCAGCATTCCTGAAATTGCTGGGAGCCACTTGCATCTCACTTGGAGTAGAAATCGGGCTGTGCTTGATATCAGAGCTGAGGCAGAGAGAGAGAGAGACAGACAGACAGACAGACAGACAGACAGACAGACAGAGTGTCTGGAAGGCAGATGTAAACACAGCCCCTACTACTTCATCTTTCGCCCCAAGATAGCTAAGAACTCCATCACAGTCACTTGAAAGCATTAATTTCTACAACTTTCCTCACAGGGATTGAAAAGGTTCTGTATAAAAGATGCTATTTGGGCATTGTTGGGCTGCAAAGCAAGATAATGACGGTGATTACGGGTGCAGCGTGGTAATGGGATCCCTCGGGGACTCAGAGCACACTCAGAAAAGCAGGATCCACCTTGTCCTATTGTAGCTGAGAGTCAATTCTGCGGCTGGGAGTGAGGAGAAAAGCTGTTCCAATTGCAGGCTTCTATGACTAATGGATTTATTTAACCAACAGGCAATTTCTGTTTACCTGTCAAGCAAAATATAAATATAAGCAATTGTCAGGGGAATTACTTTTTTGAGTTCCAAATTACTATGATTTGAAATGCAATTAGTAGTATAGACAGGCCTATTTTTGCCTTTATGAGAAGGAAATCGTTCAGAAATGAGCAGAGCGGTGCTGGTGCACTTGCAGTCCACAGTGAATTGAATTATCCCAGACAGCAAATGGGCGGCTTCCTTTCAGGCTTCCTGCCTGTAATAGGATCAGTTTTCACTCATGAGAACCCACTGTCTAGGAAGCCTGCGCAGCGACACACTCAGGCCAGGCTCTGCGCTGCCTGCTGCCGGCTTTGCTCACGAGACGTGACCGTGAGGACCCTTTGTCTGAGGGCTTGCACTCTGCTGAAGACCTGTCTCATGCACGGTTCCATCGCCTGCAGACCTGGAACGCACACTGTGGGCCAGAGACTGTGATGCAAGTGGGAAGAACCCTTTGGGCCCGCCCCAGGGAGCACCGGCCCAGCTTTAAATTTGCAGTTGAATTCCATAAAGATTGGGAAGAAATCTTAATGGATGGTGAAAAATAAAATAATATGGATTTCATAATGAACATTTTAACATGCTTTAAAGGAGTCGGCTCAAGAGAATGAAGTTCATAAAATTGGCCTTTTAACGTAAATATTTTTATTAACTTTATTGATTTTTAATTAAGACCAGAGATTTTTTTTTTTTATTGCATGAAATAAAGCACAAGGCCAAAGCAGAAGTACAGAAAATTTTTTCCGTGAAGTTAATTTTTGAAAGCAAGCTTTGTTCCTCTTGTCCGCGGTGTTCTTCTGCAGAATGGAGCATGTTTTGGCATGATGACAGAGGTGCTTCGCTCCGGGACAGTGGCAGCGTGTCCCTCCGATAGGTGCCGATGGCAGTGGCCTCTCGGCTTGCACCTCCCTCCTGGCCATCGCCTCCTTTCTGTGCAAGACCATCCGCTTCTTCTGGATGAGCCATAAGCCCTGAATCAGCACTCTAGCCACACAGGGAACTGTCCTGCAGTGACAGCTGCGACTCTGCGTGGGTGCTGAGATAAACCCGTTTCAAAGAGGAGGGAAAAATTCTTTTTCCATCCTTGAAAAACGCTTACCCTTGTTAGAACCCTGGTTTGTGGCATCTCTAAATGTGTGTGCCGTTCCCTGGGAATAGCACCCCCAGGAAGTCTTGCAGGTTGGCTCCCGCTGCTCTGGCATGCGGCTCTCGTACTTAAACTTTGTCTGTGTCATTTCCTGGCTCCTGAGACACCATGCGATACCCACAGTTTAAAGGAGAGATTTATTTTGGCTCACAGTTTTTAGAGGTTTCCTTCCATAGCTGGCTGCAACAAGCAGGGCAGCATGGTAGGGGGCGGGGCAGGGAAGGCGGGTCTCTCAGCTCACAGGAAGCAGAGAGGAGCAGGAGAGGGAGGCCCCAAGGACAGGGTGCTGCAGGCCCCTCCAGGCCACGCCCCCGAGCAGGGCCACGCCCCTGACCAGGAGGGACCCCACAGGGCTCTACTCCCAAGGTCACATTTCACTCTAAGCTACTTAGTGGACCAAGCCATCCTATTGCTTCCCATGACCCAGTCACCACGAAGCCCCACCTCTAAGCACAGGTTTTGGGACTTCCAGAGAAACCCCAACAAGCCCCCTCTGAAGATTCAGTAGATACATATTTATCTGCCTCAATTTTGTCTCTGTCCAGAAAGGAACCCTGGCATAGGCCCTCGGGATTGATTGATTGACTGAGTTTATGTATTTAGTGTAGGGCCTAATAGGATCTCACTACTTTGGACTTGTAGTGATCCTCCTGTTTTCAGCCTCCCTGCACTGGGATTACAAGCTAGGCCACCACGCCCAGAGCGCCACCACGCCCAGTCTCAATCAGCCTCAGTGCACCCCAGGGGCCCCTAGGGCCAGCAAGGCATGTCAGGGATTGAATCCCAGTTCCTGAGCCTTCCTAAGCAGGTGCTTTAGTCCGCTGAGCTATCTGGCTTGTCCCTAGAATTTATATTTCTAACAAGTGCCCGGATGACCTTTACTTGACTGGAAGACAGAAAGCCCCTGCCTCGGTGGATTGAAAACACTGCCTGGCCCTCCTCCAGCACCAGCCCGGGCTTTGTGAGAAACACATTCATGACCCAGAGGTGCCTAACAGTGTTTTTTTCTAATAAAGCTGGCAGAGCTATAGCTGTAACCAAATTGAGCAAGAAACAGAAAACTGCATCTATTCAAAACAGGCGCACGTTGCTAGTCTGCTCGTTCATAGCATCAGGCCTGATTCGCCCTGAGGTGCGCTACCATCCTGGTGAATGCAAGTTCATTTTCCCACGTCCTCTCCTTCCTGGAGCAGCGCACAGCTGGTACTGCCGGCATTCAGGCGTTTGTGGAACAAGTTTGTGAAATGCTCACGCTTAGCCTCCGTGTTAGGGCATCATTTCCGGGGCGGGATGTGGTTTGGCTACCAATGCTCTGTGCAGCTGACACAAACACAGTGTGCTGCGTGACACTCATTCATCCCAAGACCCAGTCTCCTCTACTCTGCGTTAGCTGGTCCCCACCAGGCTCAGAGGCGGCTCTGCCCTGAGTCTCTCACTGTTCCTGGACCAGCCGCAGGCTGTGGGTGACTCGGGTATGCCCCAAGCGTGCAGTTTCCAAGGCCAGCCAAAGTGGCAGCAGCCTCCTGGAGCCTGTTCTGTGATCACAGGGCCCAGACTGCAGAGGTTGGTCGGGCTAAGCAGACACCTCAAAGCTTTCGCCTGTCTGAGAGGTCCACGCATGCTCCACTGGCCAAAGGAAACAGCAAGATCAAACTCAAAGTCAGTGCATTAGGTGACGCAGTGGGGCAGGAATTTTCCACCTCAACCCAATCTGCCATGGTTTAAATATGGAAATAGTGGCTGATCCTAAAGATGAGCCCCAGGACCTAGAAGCTGTGCTTGGAAGAGGAAGCACGGGTTGTGCTCTGGACGTGACGAGGCTGTTCAGATGGCCTGTCGCATGCGCACTGCACCTCGGCACGCCTGTTGTACCCCTGCGCAGGGCCTCGTAACTTTGCACACACCTGCCTGCCTTCATTTCTCTTAGGTGTGGGTCATTTCCTAGCTACCGTACTTTCTATTGACACGTTTCTAGACAGAGCCTCAACTCAGGAATTACCTCCATTCTGAGGGATTAAGAAAGAGAAAGGAATTAGTTTTTAAAGGAACTTTGAGATTCAGTGACGGGCATACCAGGGAGCCCTGAGCCAGCCGGGTGACCCAGGACATAGCCCTCCGCAGCGCTTGCCGGGGTGCACCAGAGAGAGTCGATGAGAGCCCCTGCTCTCCTTGCACATTGCAGCCCTGCCCTGGCGAGCAAAACATTAAAGCATCCAGCTGCAGAGGCTGGCTACCTTCACCTAGCATCGCAGGAAACACACACAGCTGGATTCACTGGACCCAAGCAGGTGTGTGGCCTGAAGAAGGGTTGGGAGCTCTGGGGAAGCTGAAGTCAGGTCTCTGCTAATGTAGCAGCGCTAGGTTGACAGATAAGGCCCTCTGGATGCCAATGCCAGGGAGATAGCTGAGTGGCCTAAGTGCCTGCCTGGCAAGTGTAAGGTCCCAAGTTTGATTCCTGGTATCAGAAAAAAAAGCTACCCTGAGAATGAAGAAATTATGTCCAGGGACCCCCAGGGACAAACAGAGATGCAGACCTTTTTGTACTCTGTGGAATCAGACCAGACCAGCAGTAATGTTGGGAAGCACTGTAAGAGCTATTGACATAGCAGAAGTAGAAATATGAGTTTGTAAATAAAAGATTAAGAAAAGAAACATGAAGGGCTAGGGAGATAGCTCGGCAGTCTAAGGGCCTACCTGGCAAGTACAAGGACCCGGGTTCAATCCCAGACTCTGCATTGCCATGCCAGTCCCAGAATGCTGGCTGTACCATGCCAGCCACCAAAACTGGGTGTGGTGGGGCACATCTGTAATCCCAGCATTGGGGAGGCTGACACAGAAGGATCACCATGAGTCTGAGACACATAGCAAGACCCTGTGTCAAATAAATAGAAGATTAAAAAAGAAAAGAAGAAAATACAAGTTTATGCCTCTTCTAGGACAGGAAGTAATTTTTTGGATAATTTCCAAAGCAGTGTTGTTAATAAGAAAAAAAAAAAAAAAGCAAGATTTCATATGTATTTGTTGAGCTGCAACGCAGTTTCAGAGAACAAAGTATACATTTTTAGTCTACTGATATTGATCCAGAGAAAGAATGAGAAAGAAAGGCAAGCAAGCGGGAAGGAAGAAAGGGTGCAGAGAGATTCGGGCTGCCATCAGAGGTGGAGAAGAATGGGAGGTGGAAGGAGAACCCGGGTGCAGGGGGCCGGGATGCGGGGAGTGCTCGGGCGTGCGGGGGCTGTTTGTCGCAGATGGCAAGGGCCTCAGCCTCGCGCCGACCTCCCAGTGCTCGTGTTTGTGTGGGCCACGCTGGAGTAGGTAGGTGTGTGTATCCTCTCACCGTGTGCAAGAGCCAGCAGTCACACCGCAGGCCAGGGAGGGGGGCTATCGGGAGATGAAAGTTCTAAGGTTACTGATTTTAGAGGAAGCCATGGTTACTGAGCTCAAATAAATGTTTTCCTTTACAACAGATTAGTAACTATCGAATTAAAAAGCTCAAACTCAGTTCCACAGATTAACTTTGTGTTTTGCAGAAACCCAGAAGCTTGTGCACACATGGTGGGGGGGGCCTGGATGCAGTGACATTTCTTTTTCAAAACTTCGTAAGAATGTCACGTAACCCCGTTTCTCATTGGTAGCCATCTTGAAGAGCACAAGAACAAAACACTTTCTGAGAGACAGAGATTTTTCTGAGGAGAGAGTGTGTTTTCTGTTGTGGATTTAGCACTGTTTTCTCTAGCTATCAAAGATTTGTTTTAAGCTTCCCTATTTACGAAAGGTCAAGGCGACACTATCTAAAAGATAAGCGATACCCCTCACCGTGGGGAAGACTTTCCTTCGGCATCTGTCTACCTGGCCCTTTTATTTCTCCAGATATTAGTGTGAGGAACAGAATAAAATTTGAAACACAGCTCTACTCTCCTCCCAGAAAGGGAGGAGCTACTGCAGCTTGCAATTCTCTCAGAAATAAGAAAACTGCTTGCCTAATAAAAATCACGATTAAGCTGCTGAACTCACCATGCCTTTGCTATTCCTATAATGCCTAGCTTGCATGTAGGCCAAAAATTCCTCCTTATTGTCATTGTAAAAGTGGCTCCCCATCGTACCCTGTGGCGACTGCCTAATTCCCATACCACATTTGATTTGTAAATTGGGTCCAGGAAAGATAAGCACACTCACACCTTCCTAATCATATGAAGCAGGACAGAAGCCTGGGCAAGTGGGCATTCAGCTTAAGCAATACGGAGGAATTCAAGTTTTGGCAGGTGATTGTTCACAAAAATAATTTCAGAAGTGTTTCGCACATCCAGCCCTCAACATGCAGGCATTCAGATCTACTTCCATGTAGACGAAGGATGCTGGAGGCCGGGTGGCTGAGGTAGCTCTGGCGGCTTCCTGGTGAAGCGGTATAGCTGGGCTAAAACGCCTGGGGTGTTCATGCCCTCAGCAGGGCTTTCGTTCCTTTTTGGTGCTCACATGTGAGTGTGTTTGAGGCGAGAATTAGATGGGCTGTGTATCATGGACTCAAATGGCTTGGCTCAACATTCTCTGAGGCCCTAACCGCCTGCTCTGCACCTGCAAATCAGAGGCCCTGAGCCCATAAAGATACCTGCGAATGTTCTCACAGTTCCTGACTCATTTGGAGGGGGCTGTGCCAAGCCCACCAGCCTGCCCTTGCTCCTGGCTACAGTGTTCTGCAAGGCGCAAGTGGCCCCACTCTAGTTTGTTCCTGGGCCCTGGTCCAGGACCTCACCCCTTGCTCTACTGGGACCTGATTTCCAGTCTCTCTTCACAATTAGAATAGAAATCATTTCTATGTCTGAATAACTTCATAAGGGTTTTAAACAAGGATAAACGATCATTTCAGTACCTACCAGCTCACTTGAGAAAATAATGTTTATAAGCAAAACACTACCTTCTTTGTTGCACTAGTCATTAAAAGACTTCTGATCATTAATATGCATGTATCTGTAAAGTACTGTGAATATAATTCTTATTTCACACAGAATGTGGCAGTTCAGCATGGTGCTTCTTTATCTGAGAGTTTTTCTTTCAAGGCCGCTAAGGAAAGAGCTTCCATCTATCAAAAGCACAGCTGAGGTGGGCTGCAGGGTCAAAAGCCAGCCTTTCTAGCTAAGTGGGGTGACTTCTAAAGGTTAGTTTTCCGCTTGCTTCTGCAATTGTTGACCCAGCAAGCAGGCCAGCCTACCCTCCAGACCTCTGGGTTTCCCATGCATCGGAGATATCGCGACAGTGTCACCCATCACTGAGCCTGGTCAAGCGTGATGCCCAGGGGGACTGATGCGTCCTCAGCCTGCCCACCCTTCCCTGGATGCCTTGCCTATGATTTTGAAAACAAACCTGGGGAAGGGGAAAGGGCAGGGAGCATCTCTACTCCGGGGAGCGGGGACAGGCCCGCAAGGGTACCTGAGACCAGGCCCTCCAGAAAATCAAGAGCGTCTGCAGTGCTGAAGCCAGGAAAGAACGCCAGAGTCTGGGCCAAGCGGGGAGGCACAGTTTACTGTCTTTCCACACAGGGGCGCTGAAGCACGTTTTACTGCAGCAAAATGAGTTCATGCGAACCCCTGGATGGTGCACAACATTTGGGGTCACCCTGCCTCTATGGCTTCCTCCGGTGTGGGGCTAGGAGCGGGGAGCAGGATGAGCAAACCGGGAAAGTTGTTGGCGACCCGGCGCCTCCGCCCCTCCCGGCGTCTGTGGGAAGGGAATGGAGTTGTGCTCGCGCGCTGGAGCGGAGGGCGCGCTTGGCGAGAGCTCGGGAGGCTCCTGCGAGGCCCGCGGTCGCCTTTCCTTCCCCTCTGGTGGACAGGGGCAGGAGGAAAACCGTCCAGGCTGGCTTTGGGGAGGGCAGATGGGCGCCCCCAAACCCTGCCGCCGAGCCCCTCCCCCGTTCGGGCCACCTACCGCCCCCCTAACCCTGGTTCCCCGCGCCCAGGTGCGCGCTCTCTGGCCGCAGGGGGCTCAGCTGTCGCGGTTCCAGGTTGGGCAGAAAAAGCCAGAAGAGCGACACGAGGGGGCGCCCTCAGGGGCTCGGGGTGGTCTCGGCGCCCCGCACGTTGTCGTCGGTCCCTCTGCTCACACGCTCGGTGGTGACCTCCGCTGGGACCTGGCGCCCCCGCCCCTCGCAGCTCTGGGCTCACAGAGGCCCGGGCACCTCCTACACCCTCTCTGCAGCCCGGACTCGAGCGTCCCCTCGGCCTCCCCAGACCCCCCGAGCCCAAGCCCCCAGGTTCCCAGGGCCGCCGGGCGCCATTGCCCGGTCGGGCTGTGGAGGGCGAAGGAGGCGGGGACCGGAGAGGCGCCTGGACGCCCGGCCCGGGGTAGTGTCAAGGACGGGCCTGGCTCCCCTCCCTCCGTCTCTGTTTCCCCGCTCCTTTGATCGCTTTGATTAGGCCGTACGTGGCTGTGGCAAGGGGTTAAAAATAAATAAATAAATAAATAAAAAGCAGCGGAGAGAAAGCGCACACGCGGCGGCCGAGCTCGCGGAGCCGCGCGAGGGGGCGCAGGAGGCTGAGCCCGGCGGAGGCGCCCGGCGGCGACTTCTGAGTGGCGCGGAGGAGCGGCCGCCGCAGGCTCGCCTTTCTTCTGCCGCTTCTCCCGCCCGCCGCCTCCTTTTGGCTTTTTCTTTTTCTTCCCGTTTTTTTTTTTTTTTTCTGGAGGGGGTGGGGCGCGGGCACCCGAGAGACAGCGGAGACGGCTCCATATTCCGAGCGCCCCAGAGCGAAGCTTCTCGGGCACCGGCGAGCGCGCGGCCCGATGGCCTCGCTGTACCAGCGCTTCACCGGCAAGATCAACACGTCGCGCTCCTTCCCCGCGCCGCCGCCTGAGGCCAGCCACCTCCTGGGCGGCCAAGGCCCGGACGACGACGGCGGTGGCGGTGCGACCAAGCCCCTCGGCCCGCAGGCTCCGGCAGCGGCTGCCCGGGAGCGCGGCGGCGGGGGCGGGGGCGGCCGGCCCCGGTTCCAGTACCAGGCGCGGAGCGACGGGGACGAGGAGGACGTAAGCGCACCGCGGCGGCGGGCTGCTGGTGGCGGGCGCGGGCCGGGCGCGCGGAGATGCGGGGACGGGGTCCACGGCGTCACCTCCCCTGCTTCCTCCTCCCCACCCCCCGTTCCGGGCTCGCGTAGCTCTGAGTGCTTGGTCGCGGTCGCCCGCCATCCGGAGCGTGTCTGACTGCCTCCAAGGGGCTAAGAGTTGGCGGCCCATGCGAGCCCCGTTTTGGAGCTGCGTGTGCTGGGGTGTATCAGGCGCTTGGGCTCCCCAGATTGGCTAATGTTTGCTTCTAACGCGGGCTGCTGTGGGTCCGAGGAGGGAATTGGATCTGCCTGTCCTTAGGAGTTGGCTTGTTTTTCAAAAAGAAAACAAATGCACTGCCCTGCTTAAGACCTAGACACCACATCCCCTCCTGCCACCTGGCACTGCCTTCTGTCCAGTGCATCCTCTCCACCTCTCGACTGTCCCCTGATAAAAATGCCACCAAATACGTTCTCCTCCAGTAGTGGTGGCAGTGACCTTTTCTAGAAAAATATCTAAGTACCACACAGGGCCCCTGGGTCCTTCTACCCAGGACCAGCACAGTCTTGCTATGGGCACCAGGTGGTGCCCAGCCTCCGCTCCCACCTTTGGGCCAACAACTCTTCGCAGACTGCCTGCTGACCTGAAAACTTCGCCTGGAGTAGAGCTCTTCTCCTAGTGGCATGGGTTTCCAAGGTTGGATTTGCATATGCCCCTGGTAATCCAGAACTCCTGCCAGGGGCCAGAGTTCCTTCAGGAGGTTGAGAGTTCAGGGCAAGCAAGAAACAAAACTTGTTTTTCTTTGAGGCCTTCTGTTCCCAGGGTAAAGAGGCAGGGCACTGAGTAGCTCACAGACAGGCTGGCCTGCCTGGACTGCAGCAGCCACAGAAAGCCAGAGCGGGCTGGCTTGAAGAAGCCCTTTGTGTGCCTTTGAGCGCACTCCCTGAGCAGTTGTGCAGCCTTGGAGTCCCTGAGCCAGCCTCCTAGTTGCCTGGTGCTCCCAAGGGAGGTGGTGGGGCTGCCTGCACCAAGCCGGAGGGTGTGGCCATTAAATGGAGCTCCTCCTGGGTCACACTGCCCTACCATTGGTATTTCTTTGTGTAAGAGGTGTGTTTGTGTAGAGAGGGGGGTGTTTCCATGGAGATAATGCTCTGTTGCCAGGTCCTACAAAGCTAGTGAGGTTCTGTTATTACTGGTGGTAGTTTCTGTTTTCTAACAGACATTGTGGAACAGGGCAGAGTGGGACATTTGTGGGAGGTGTGCTTTGCACACTTGGGCACACAGTGTATAACCGGGCATCAGGGCTTGCATGAGATGTTTAGTTCTGTCTTGGATTGTTTGCAGGGTCCCTTGGTTAGTTAGACACCAAAGAGATGTCACTCACTCCAGGGAGCCTGGTGCCAAGGGAACTGCCTTCCTCAGACACCTGGTCCAAGGGAAGAGGGTCCCTTGGGGCAGGATGGAGGAGACTTGGGGACTGTACTACTGGGGCCTGGGAGAAGAAGGTGGAGTTGCAGTGCAGAGGGCAAGGTGTGCTTCTTGCCTGAGATCTGACTTAAAGGGATTGAACTGAGGATGTTTCCGTTGAGAACAATGGATTTTGCCCTCAGCAGGCGCTAGGTGTCGCCAGGAGAAAGGAGAGGCCTAAGCTGGCCAGGAGCCTTCCTTCTTTTAAAAATCTTAGCTTGGATCATCTTATCGTCTGTTTACTTCTTTTCATTTTCACATGTGTCTAGAACTGCTTCTCAGAGGAGCAAAAGCATTGCGCTGGAGCACAGGCCAGGGATGGGCGAGCGCAGATAATTTCCACTGATAGAGCTCTGAACACTAAGTAGCTGGAATTTAGATTAAGCCCTGACATTAGTGTTTGTGTCCTGGAAAATAGAGAGCTGTGTGTGTGTGTGTGTGTGTGTGTGTGTGTGTGTGTGTGTGTGTGTGTGTATACAGCATAGTATACTGTGGTGTGTATAGACTGCCATTGTCTGTACATGTATGTGTGGTCACAATCAGCACACATTTATAGAAAACACTTTCCTACAGTGCAGTGGACGGGCACGAGTGGCCAGCCAGGACGGACACCCTGAAGGCTGTAGATCCTGGGGTTGTAATGTGGATGCAATTCATGATAAATAAGATTTTAGCTCTTTTGCCACAAAAAACGAAAACAGATGAGTGAGGCTATGGATTCGTGCATTTGCTTCTCTCTAATAACTTTTATACTGTCACATCGCATCCCTCAAACACAGGAGATAATGAAGTTAAACTAATGAGGCAAGGCTAAATGCAGTGTCAGTTAAATATTTGAAGTACTTTTCTTAGAAAAGTTATTCAAAACTGGTGAAGTAATGTCCAAAGATTTCGTGCAAGTGATATGTACACGTTGAACAAACCACCATACTTCCAAGAGCAAGCGTTCTGATTTGCTTTAGCTACAGTTGAAGACAGACAGTGAACTTCAAAACTACTTTGTAGATATCAGGCTTTGTGAAGAACAAAGAATCTCAAGTAATCATTTTCCAGTGAAAGTTTAGAACTAAATATATACGAGTAAGAACAATTTCATATCGTGTATGCAAATTGGAATCGCTGGTATCTTGGCAGCAACAGGTGGACATTTTTGGTTGGGAAGCTCAGCCCTTGGACAGGAGCTCTCCGTGGTGCTGAAGTCCTCTTTCCTTAGCTCTGGAAAAATCTTGATCCGAGCAGTCCTCATCCCAAGGTTAGAGGCTGTGTTGCTCTTCTGTGTCCTATCAGTCAGTGGAAGCAGTGCCAATATGTGGAAACAGCCTCCTCACCTTGTTACTGGGGTGGTAGGAGGCATCCTAGCACCACAATTTGCTGGGTCTTGTACATCTTGCCTTTCAACCCAGAAAGGGACAGCTGGAATATAGTTCTTAATGTCTCACGTATATGTGTGCAACCCTGTGTGTGGAAGGCTGAAAGCTAGTAATTTCTCTACAAATAGAATTTAGGGTAATTGCTAAGACACGCACATAAAATGTAAGCAAGTCTGCGCAGATCAACCCTATGCAGTTAAAAGTTTGGCTAGGAAATACTAATGCATGTTGTATGAACACACACACTACAGTTTTAAGAACGGGACCTTTGTGGGCTGGGGAGATGGCTCAGTGGAATAAGTGCTTCCATGGCAAGCACAGGGCCTGAGTTCAATCCCTGGTTCTGCAAAAAAAAAAAAAAAAAAAAAAAAAAAAAAAAAAAAAAAAAAAAAAAAAAAAAAAAAAAAAAAAAAAAAAAAAAAAAAAA
Organism: Ctenomys sociabilis; assembly: GCA_004027165.1. Lineage (NCBI taxonomy): Eukaryota > Metazoa > Chordata > Mammalia > Rodentia > Ctenomyidae > Ctenomys > Ctenomys sociabilis. The sequence goes on along the minus strand of PVKA01007231.1, from coordinate 16,897 downwards.
AAAAAAAAAAAAAAAAAAAAAAAAAGAAAGAAAGAAAGAAAGAAAGAAAGAAAGAAAGAAAGAAAGAAAGAAAGAAAGGGACCTTTGGCCAGTGTGGCTTCCCAGGACAGCTTACCTGAGAGGATCAGTCCTAAAAAGAGAAGCCTGGCTTTGAAATAGAGACAAAGCTGGTGTTTTATATCTATTTCCTTATATATCTTTGATTTATAAAGTTATTTGCTTGGGCAACTCCTCTGAGGAATCAACAGCCATTTTATTTAAAACCCCTTGGTTTAAAAATAAGTTGAGTCTTGAAAAGTGCATTACTTGAAATGCTTTTAATAGCATTGAGTAACTCCCCATTGAAGCGGACTGTGACTGGTTTCCCAAACTCTCTGATTCCCCCGCTCGAATTGGCAATTTCTAGAAAGGCTCAGAAGCCTTGTCCTTCCAGGGAAGTAGTTTGCTGAGGTTACATAGTGTCCCTCTTCATTTTCAGTGACAAGTTATTTCCTATCTATGTAAAGGGCTAAGAATGACAACAGTATTTTAAAATACCAAATTGACCGAAGCAGGGTGGAATGACAAATCACCACCCATGGTTCTCTCAGGGCCTACTTTTCACCTGTGTGGCTTTGGCCATCTTCTTTTTCTCTGCCTCTACTGCCCATTACTTATGAAGCAAAAGGCCTGTTCCTCACACCCCCCACTGTGCGCTTGGCGGCCCTCATTTCCTGTCACACCCTCTCTCCTCTTCACCAGTGTCCATGTCTGATGCCTCTGTCACCTTGATGTCATTGTAGCTTTTGCTCTCAGGGACCACCACCCAATCCTAAAACTTTTATATTTCATATCTCTCATGATGCTGCATGAATTCAGGGCCTGAATCTTTCATTCTTTGAACTCAGCCTTTCAAGTCTTTGGCAAATCATTCCCTTCCTCTACCCTTTAATATTTTGTTCTCCGGGATTTTATTCTTCCTCTTTGCTGCTTCCTTTTGTAGGATGAACTCTACCTGTGCTCAAAGGGAGCCCAGTATATTTGGCAGCTCCTATGTTAGAAACTTTATTACACTGAAATATTTAACATTTTTCTGAAGATAATTTGCTTTCATATTGCACAGAATTGGGGAATTCTAGAATTGCAAAGACTGTAGGAATGGCTTTTCTAAGTTTTTGAACCATGTCAAGCAGCCTACTAAATCATTTTTGTGATGGTCATAAAATATCCACATGGAATGCATCACGAGCTTTGTCACTCCCTTCTCTTTTTATCTGCAGTTCAAAGTACGATTTCAGCTTGATCCTCCCGTTTCTACTACTCTTCCTCTCATGTTTCCCTCCTCCTAGCACCACATACAGTCTTTGCACTCACGTCCAACCGGTTCCGAGTCTTGCTTTCCTTCCTGGGGTTATTTCCCTGGACAAGCACTGGCCCACGCCCTGACATTCAGCCATGCCCCGATAGCACTGGATCATTTTCTCCACTGGAGACAGTAGTTTAGTATTTGAAAAGTTGAGACTCCTTTACTCCAGAACATATTTGCTACCTAAAACAGCCTCCTGGTGAATGCTTAGGTGGAATGAGTAATCACTTCACTTTGTAAATATAACTATGTTAATTAAGAATTTGTTGATGTTATACTCCCCGGCCCCAGGTATACTGTATCCATTGCAAAACTATACAAAGCTGTGCTTTGGCAGCTGAACTCCAAGAATGTCATCGCAATTGGGAAGGTGGCCCTGAAACAAGAAAGCAGCCTGCTGGTGCCCACAGGGAAGCACCAGTAATTCCTTATCTCTGCCCTGCACCTGGGATTTGTAAAACACAGCTCCAGGCACCCCATTTCATTCCATCTCTATTGTTACCTGGATTAGGCAGGGAGGGCAGGAGGCAGGGAGTCACAAGAACGTAGTCTTTCAGCTTGGAAAATTAGTAGAGTAAAGCTGCTTGGCCTTTGGTTGGGCGGGCCGCTTGTCAACTGCAAACTGTAGCAAATGAACTTCAGTGTGTTAACAAGCCTTTGCTTTCCACAGTTGGCAAAATGCATGTTTGTGACAAATGTACACCGTGTGTTCCCAGGGGACATGAGCTCTGCACTGGCAGGGTAGATGGGCAGGAGAATCAGCTTTCCAGGGATGTTTTGTACTGCTGCTGGCAACTGGATTTCCAGAAATTTCCTTGTGCTTGGTACCTATAATTGCATAGTAGAAAGGTAACATATTATGCTCTTGAGAATGGGGTCAGTTTATTTTATCACATAGGATTAATAATCTGTTACCTTTAGGTGGACAGAAATTTTTCTACATGTTGGCTTGGATATTTTCTCCCTTCACAAAACAGACTTTTTGAAATTTTCTTACCTGAAGGTTTTTATCCTTTTGAGTCAGAATGATTAATGAGTTTAATTTTTGTGAGCACCTGGCAGGAGTTGCTGAGTGAGATGTACGTGCTGCTTGTCTGTGTCCCCGATCCTTTTAATTACTCTGATGATAACAATGTATTAATCACACGCATGAGAAATGCTTCTTTGCACTGGCCAGCATTGATCCTCTCATGAAGCATAGGTGATAAAGATAATAATCACCATAATCCTTTCAAAATTGTATTCTGGTTAAATAAATACAATGTTAAAGGCATTTTGAGGTCCCCTGTGCCACCTTGTGATTTGGGTCCATTGCGCGTGTGATGGTTTGATTTGATCAACGTACCAATATATATCCAGCCTTTCCCATTGTCAACATTGAGCTCATTTATCTTTAAAATGGTCTAGAATTCGGAGCTTATTCTAAGAAGACAATTTTAATTGATGACATGGAGTTTGATATCTGAGAAGACTACAAGGAATCATCGGATGATGTCAGGAAACTCCTTCCTGTTTTCTGGACCCTCTGCTTATTTCAGCACGCCTTATTGGGCTGTAGTCGAGTTGGTGATGTGGTGTCATTACATCACGGAGCTTAAACAAATATATGGGCTTCCATAACAGTGTTAAATGTTTTGGTTCTGAATGGATGTGGCATTTGCCAGAGGAGGAGACCCTACAAATTTGCCACGGTGATATAAACACTTGTAGTCTTGGCCTCCACAAGAGTTCTATTACTTTCCCCAGCATGCATTACTTTCTGTGTTTTTCAACAGTGTCTATGTCTATTTGAAGCCTAGGAAATGACTTGCCCCATGATGGTAGTCACACACGGGCACACACACATGCACACACACACGTTGCACACACACGCACACATGTGCGCACACACGCACACACATGCGCACACACGCAAACGCGCACACGTGTGCACACACGTGTGCACACATGCACACACACGCAAACGCGCACACATGCACACACACAAATGCACACGTGCACACAGGCACATGCATGCATGCACATGCATGCACACGCAGACACACACACACACACACACACACACACATACTTGGAGGAAAACTTAGAAGCCTGCAAGTCCTGTGAGGTCCTGGAGGCGCTCTAGGAGTGCATGCCACTGAGGCAGTTTGAGCACCTGGTTGACACGTGACCTGGTAGAATGTGGAGCAGGCAGTGAAAAGGAATCTGATGAAGAGAACTTTGGGAACACAAGAAAGAGAAACCCTGTGTCTGCACAAAGAGAGTTTCCTGGGTGCTAAGACTATCTTTATCTGAGAACAAAAATAGTAACTTTTTGTCAGCCACATGGAGGTATATGAACAGGGAGACCTTTGGATTCATTAAAATCATGCTGGCAGTGAGCCCAGTGGGGATAAACACACACACACACACACACACACACACACACACACACACACAATTATTTTAATTCAAAAAAAGCTTAGGGATATTCCAGATCTTCAAAGTCACTGTAAAAAAGAAAATCAATTTTTAATTTTCAGCAGTGGTCAGATTTCACTTTGACATCAGCTTTTACCTTAGATAATTTGGGTCAATTTTAACATAATGCTTACATTTTAAGAAGAAAAATGCAATGGAGGATATAAGCATCTGCTTCAATCTGGAATTGGGGAAAGCCATTGATTTTTTTTTTTTTTCTGTTTGCTGCTGCTCATTATTGTGTGAAGGTTTATTTTAAAGATAGAACCAAGAGAATTAACACAGCTTCTTCTCACGGCTTCTTTGTTACTTATCTGTCGTGCATTTATCTAGCCTCATATAGCCACTGTACATCATTTTCTCCAAAATACTTATTTTATTGAAGCAGTATTCAAACCCTAAGTAGTCAATGCAAAAACCTGACCTAATATTTTATTTAATATTCTTGAGAATAAGAAAGCTGTAGAAAAGTCTTGAGAAGTAGACTCCCATCTGGAGCACCTGCGGAGTTTGGGGCACTGATGGCCGCCAGGGGGTGGGGGTGGGAGGGTGGGGGGCTGCGATTCCTGCATAGGTAGCGGGGCTGCACCTCCGCCCCTTGGGCTTGGCTCCATGGCTTGTGTCCGTGAATCCTCAGCTTCCCTGGCCTCCGAGGAAAGGGCAGCAGAGGGAGCCCGAGTCGCAGGCCTCTGCCCTACTGTCCACACAGAACCCTGTGCTCACTGAGCCTTTCTTCTTTGGAATATTGCTGGAGGGAGGCTGTCTTCCTCTGCCCTCAGGGCCTTGCTTTTCCCTGGGTGCCTTCGGAGCTCCTCATCACGCTCATCTTCTCCGTTCTAGTGTGCAAAGTACTGCCCTCCTTAGCCAGTTCTGAGCAGCATGTGTTGTGCAGACGGTGGAGTCCAAGTGCGCAGGTCCCTGGCAGTGCGCCCCAAGGGTCCTCACAGCCAGTGCTCCAGCAAGCCTTTGCTCCAGCAAGCCTTTCCTTGGAGCTAGTTGGTGGCCCGGGGGAAGAGTCAAGTTTGGTTCAGATTCTTCTGCACGTGAATTCAGGCTCAGGATCTGGAGAGGGCGGGCTTCTCCTGCAGGTCTGGAGATGGGGACGTGCCCAGGTCTGCAGGTGCCTGGAAGGATCACGCTTCCCTGCCCACTGGCTCGAATGTGGCAGGGGGAGGAGAGGGCATAGCCCCTCTGCGTGGTGGGTCGGAGCCAGCTGTGTAGCGGACAGTGAGGTCCTGTGAGCACACAGGGTGTGGGCTTGGCCTATGAATGTCAGAGATGCAGGAGGACCCAGTTGACATGCATGGATCGTCCTTCCTCTCCTGGGGCTGGGATGACATCATCGCTGTGGTCGCTACGCAAAGTTTCTAGGGCATGAGGTCGACAGGGACAGGAACAGCACAGGGGCACAGGGAGGGCTCCTGGTATGGAGAAAGTCCGAGTCCTGCTCTCGCTCCGCGTCCATTGTGGACGCCGCACTGTTCAGCTTTGTGATGATTTCGGGAGGAGCTGTTTTCAGTTGGGAAACTGGAGGTTGCGAGTCTTCATTTAGATGGTAGGAACAGCCTGCAGATGTGCTCAGCCTCCCAGCAGCTAGCGGCCTGCCACGGCGTGTTCCTCTTCTATTTTGAGATGGGATAGGGGAAGGACACCCTGGATTTGCATACCTTTTTCCAAATTTTCAGATCAACCAAGTGGATAGGAAATTTAGCCTGTGATTTTTCCCACAGCTGGTTGTCTGGGAAGAAGAGAGGGAGTGCAGGCAGGTAGGGGCCCTGTTTCTATAGCAACAGAGCTGCTCTGCAAGTGGGCTTCATAGAGTCTCAGTACCCACAGTCCTCAGTGCTGTTGCTCGGAAGTCAGAGGTCACCCGATGGCAAGGTGTTTGTCCCTGCAGCCCCGAGAGAGCGCCTGTGCCCTTCCCAGGTCTGCCGATGCTCCAGGCACTGCTGCTCAGCACTGGTTCTGCACTTAGCACCACTGCTGGAAAGCTGTGTCTTGATGTCACAGGCCTTTTACTCCTGGGGAAAATCAGTGTCCCTGGGGCAGGGGCGCCCCCACTGTCACTTCTGGTCCTCTGTGTCTGCACCCCACTGTCAGATACCTGCACCTCACTTCCCTACCTCAACAAGCAAACTGTTTTCCCTCTCTGTTCTGGATGTACGTACTTCTCACCAAAACCCAACACCCGGTTCACTTACTGAAGCTCTTCCCTCACTAAGGACCCTCACTCCGGGGCAGCCACGCTGCAAGTGTACTTTGCCCGCCAGAACTGTGTGTGAAGCCACCTTACTTCTGAGCAAAGGCCAGAATTCCTCCAGTGGCCGAGAGGGGGCATGGTCTGTGCCCTGCTCACATGGAGTCCAGCTCATTCTGACCTCTGTGTTCACGTGTAGGTGTCCAGCAGGGATCTCCACACCTGCACCCACCTCACTGTCTTCAAGGTCACCTTCTGTTGGAGTCTGCTCCTCCCTCCCTCCCTAAAGGACAGCTCCTCTGCTCCTCGTGCCCAGTGCTGCGCTACTTGACTCCTCTTTCACGCAGTGTTCATGGCACATTGCACAATGAACCTCACAGCTATTTTGTCGTGCCCTTTCTGAGCTGAACCAAGCGGAAGGACCTCCGCCTCTTTGTGACTTGGCCAAAGTGGGAAGAACCGATCAGAACCTGGGGGCGAATGAGTGAGCGAGTGGAGCCCTCCTGGAGCTGCTCACTGAGTCGGCCCAGATCAGCTGACCCAGCTCCCAGCCAGTCCTGGAAATGGGAAGAGTTCTACCATGGAGCTTTCTCTTTGTGTGTAGCTGTGCCCGAGCTGCTGCAGATATTTTCAGGGGCTCACTGCTGTGTGTTTCTGCAGGGGCTTTTTCTCACTGCTGAAATGAAGAGTACAGTTGAACAGGCAAAGGAGTTATTAGGAAAACAATTTGTTCTTGTTGGATATGCTTAAAAAGACAACATTTAACCTATTTGAAGAGTTTGGATTGTCTCATATTTCTTTGCTGAGTTAAAAAGTATAGGTTAAATTACAGTAGTCTGTGTTGGAATGTTTGTTGGCTTTTTCTGTGGTTATCAGAGAAATAAACTCATGAAAGAAAATGTGAACCATCGAGAAAAAGAGATTTCTATAAAGATGACGCAATGAGATGTTTTTGATTAGAATGGTGCATTGCCTAATTCTCGGTTGGAAGAAAAGATCGCCGCTTCTTCTTCTATGGCGGTATGATCACTTCTTTACCTGGCAGGTAGGAAGTCAAATCAGGGTCCATATTATAGAGGAAACTGAAGTTCACAGAGCAGAATGTGTGGTTTTGGCCAGAAAAAAAATTACTCCTGCATTCTGTAATCTCTTTGAAACTGTCTGAGGCTCTCCAGCTGTCTGCAGCGTCCATTTCTGCACTAACAATCAGAGCCGTCTGGCACACAGGGAGCTGCGGTCTGCCTCCGCCTGGCCCCTGCACAGTGCCATGGACATGACCGCTTTGGCCAGGCTCCAGCCCGGGCTGCAGTCACGCACTTGGAGCTGTAGTCTCTGGAAACTGAATATGAAGACCAAGACCTGCGGGTTTGGTTTCCACGGCTAGAGAGGACTGCACTGCAGCTGGGTGCTTTGGTGTCCACCCCCAGCTGGAGGACAGCCAAACCTTCTGTGTGACCTCAGAGTATCTCTAGCAGCCTGTGCTGGCTACATCTGCCACCCAAAGACACCCTCGGAGCAGGTGTGATGCTGGAGTTACACAGTGACACCTGCGTGCTCCTGTGAGGGTGGACCTGCTCACGGCTGAGCATGCCACAGAGGCTGGCTCCTGCTGCCTCTGGTAGCCCGACTCCAGCTCAGGCTGGGACAGATGCCAGTGTTTACATTAGGCAAAGGTAATGCGACAGGCACAAGGCCTCAGCCTGTGCATTCGCTGACCACTAGGCCAGTGGCCCATGGGCCTCAGAGCCCTGAAATCAAACGACTTCTACAAACATTTCTGCTGTCAGCACAAGAAGGGGAGGAAAGTCCTCAGTGTGCCAAGGTGCCAGAGGCGGAGCAGCCAGTTCAAGCCTAGGAACAGAGCCACCAAGGTGTACCTAGGAAGCCACTGTGCCAGTGGCCAGAGGCTCAGGGCCACCCCATGCACTGGAGAGGACCTGCAGGCCACTAGGCACCCATAGAGCTGCCGGCCACCAGCAGAGCTGCCCAGGCATGACTCCTCTGGCTCCATGGTCTGTTGTCCCTGCTTCTGTCTCTGATGGGCCCAGGAGGACTTGATGCTGGCTGCAAGTGGCCATCCTGGTGCACCCAGCCGCTGGCTTCAGCCCCCGGCTCATGATAGCGTTAGGGATGGATATCTCCAAGGCGTGGGAGCCACGGACAAGGAAGGAAGGCAGGGGCCTTGAGGGCAGAATCTAAGGGAGAAGCCTCAGAATGGAGGGCTGAGCTCAGCTCGCAAACTGGGGGGCAGGAGAGTGTGGACTTGGTGTGGTCGCATTGCCAGCATCTGTCCTACGGCAGCCGGCAAGGCCTGCGTGCTCCCGCGAGGGTGGGCCTGCTCACGGCTGTGCGGGCCACAGAGGCTGGCTCCTGCTGCCTCTGGTAGCCCGACTCCAGCTCAGGCGGACAGTCCTGACATCCAGACTGCACTCCTCTGGGAAGACGCAGTGCCCTGTGGGGGCCTTGCGGGGGAGAAAGGAGGCAGAGCTACAAGAAGGTTAGCGCCCCCGAAAGCAACTGCGCTTTTTAAATATTTTACTTGTATATACAATTTCAAATGCAGAAAAGAGCTTGGCATCAAGTGAGCTCTGTTGGAGTAACAACCAAATTATTCAATAAACTCAAGATACCCAGCAGGGCTGCGTAATGAGACGTTCCCATTACAATTTACAAAGCGCTGCACATAGAGCCTAGTGAAGCCTGCACTCAATACCATTATTACAGGAAGCAGGGCTGGGCCATTCTGTGGCGCCTGACACTAAGGGACTCCCAAGGAGTCCCCGGGGGAGGGCGGAGGGGACAGCACAAGGGCCGGGCTGCCCTTGCGAGGCGCAGACCACCAGAGCCGGGACGCTGGCTCTGCCTGCTGCCTGCTAGTTGACTCACCTGACCGTGTTGTCTAACCCTCAGGGGCCTTCAGTGTGCTTCTCAATAAAGCAGGGAGTCGCCCTCGCCGGTTCATCACAGAGGCTGAGCAGGTGCGTGGTGCGGGGCACGGGTGGTGCTTGCGTGCCAGGCATTTTCGTGGTACTAGCTTGGGATCTACTTAGCCAGGCCCAAGCTCTGTGAGGTAGGGTGGCAGACAGGTTGGCTGTGGGGCAGGGCTGGGAGCCAGGAGAGGGCAGGAGGCTGCCAATGGCCCCGAGTACTGATGGTCTGGCCCCAGTTCCACTGATTCATAATTCAGCTGCAATCCTGATCCACGGATGACCAGATGACTTGCTCACAGGAAGGGTGGGCAGCTGGCTTCAGGGAGCCCTTGCTGGTTCCAGTCAAGGTCACCTTGGACCTGGCTTTGGGCCTGGGACCGCCCGCTCATGCCGTCAGGAAGCCTGTGCAGCGCAGCAGGCCGAGTGTCTGCGTGCACCCTTGAGTCCACATGCTGAGGCACTCAGCCCTGTGCGCTGGTCAATCAGGCCAGGATTAGGGTGGGGTCCTCCTCAGCGGGGTTAGTGCCCTGGTGAGAGGCAGGAGCGCTTCCCAGCTCCTGCCACCCTGGGGGATATAACTAGAGCCCAGAGGCCCTCAGCATGGCAGGGCCCCACAGCTGCCTGGCCTGGGCTCCGCCTTCCAGCACTGTGAGAAGTCGGCTTTGCTTCTCTCGGAGCCACCAGCTCTGTGGTACTTTGTTTACTGCAGCCAGAGCTGAGCCTCCGAGGTTTACATCCTGCGGAACACAGGCTGCCCATGGCCAGTCCACCGACTCCCCCCAGCCCAGTGTGTCCAGATTAGACCAGAGAGGGCCTATAGAGAGCTGTCCCTTCTTGTGAGTCATTCTTATGACCATGAATGTGAGATTTTGTGCAGGGTCCATGCTCAGTAAATAGCTTTGCCCCAGCTGAGGTAAGGATGGGGCCAGCACCGAGGGGCTCACTGCAGGTGTGGACAGCGCTCACCAGATTGTGGCTGGGCCTCGTTCCCATGGGCCACCCTACCTCCTCAGCCCAGCGCCACTTCCACGAGGACACTGGGTCACAAAAGCACCCTGACTATAAATAATAATCCGGAACCCACTTTTCCTCAGATTTCGCTGACACACCCCTCAGCTTGCTTCTGTACTGGCAACCACGTCAGCCTGTTTTCGTTTTGCTCAACACTTTCACGTGAGTCTCTTCCTGTAGAACCAGAGCCGGCTAAGGACACAGGCCTGGGCCCCCGCTGGGCTGCGTGGAGTATGGCACGGAGGGCCCCACAGGCTGCAGGGCTGTGAGTCACAGAGAGCCACCCATGTCCTGTGCCCCAGCTACACATGGCACCCACGGACACTGCACGCACCACGTGTGACCACGCCACACACAACATACACCACACGTGATACACACAGACACACCCTGCATTCACAGAGACCACACAGGCTCCATATACACAGGACACATAGCACACAGCAGGCACACACAGACACACAAATGCCACAAACACAACTCACACTGCAAATCAGACACACACTGCGAGTCGCATGGTCTTTATGAACAAAGACAGTGATAGGCTTGGGGTGCTGTGGCATGCCACTCTTAGAAGAAGCGTGTCAGGCTGTTGCCTGGGCCGCTCTGCTGGGCTCAGGGCTCCATCTTCCCGCAGGCCAGCTCTGTCTGGGGCCTGCATGGGGCCTGGCTGTTTCCTGGGCTGTACAGGGAGCAGGTGACACAGGCCCGATGTGCAGGTAGAACTCCCCAGAAACAGCCACAGGCCATGGCTAGGGAGTCTTCTTCAGCCTCCATCATTGCCAGGAGAAAAGTGCTCTAAGATGGGCCCCACTGGTTCTGGGGCCTTGGGAAACCTGCTGCCGGAGGCTTGGGGCACCCAGGATTCTTGAGTGCTGCTGCGTGGCCGCCTCCTGGGCAGTGTGCAGTCCTGTGACAGGGAGAGTCTAAGGTACCCTACGGAGACATGGTGAGGCCTACAGGTCCCGCTCACACTTGTCACTCACAGGCCACACTGTCAAATCTCGAGCTCTTGGGAACAGAGGCATCTTGGGTAGGAGGGCCTCAAGTCCTCCAGAGGAAACTCACCTAGGGAGATGGAGAAAACTCTCTTGACGCTGCGTACTCTGAGGCAAACACAGACTTCAGAAGCCCGGCTGGGGAGATGGAGACCTGTCCATTCTGGGAGAAGCACCGAGTGGCTCTCAGCACCTTGCGTTTGGGTAGGGATGTCGCCCACTTTTCCTGTCCTGGTGCGAGGCCAGGCTGCACACTGAACAGCCAGCGTGTGTCTGACCTCCCTGAGTAATGGGCCACCTCTGGCGTCCTTCCGAGTCCTCATGGCTCCAGGACTTGTCCTTTCTGTCATGGCGAGGTCAAGTGCAATCTGCTCACCAGCAGATTATAGAATTTCACTTAAAAATACAATAAGGAAGAGCCTGATGCAATCTAATTGTCCAACATCAGTGATGCGTGTGTATAGCCTTCAGTGGCAGCTTGGCGCTTCCTTTGAAATAGGATGGGGTCCTTGTTAACACAGAGCGGGGAGGGAGAAGCGGGGCTACTCTCCGAGCTGTCCCTTACACATCTCTGCTTGCACAGGAGCCATCTTGTGACCAAAATGGGAAACACTGGATTCTGAAAAGTGGCACAAAACATTGTGAGAGTTTCACAGTACATATCAGAATGCTAAGTAGGTGTATTTATGGTAAGTTTTCTCACTTATTTGTATCAGTTTGTTGGGATGACAGTGTGTTGGGGACAGGCACTATGTGTCCCTCCGTGTTCAGCAGGGAGGGCATCGTCACTTCCAGTACCCACCCCATGCTGGTTACCACCCACCATACCCAGGTTCAAAGGTCAAGCCAGCTCGGGGCATGTTTAGCTGGGGCCGAGGTAGAAAAATACCACGTACTTGACAGTGTGTTGGTGTGTCAGTGTGTCACCCAGGCACAGCTGCTTCTGGGACGGCCAGTCCAGGGCGCACTTCTGCTTCCAGGGTCCTCTTATGCCAGGCCCTGAGGAGCCCCTGCTGGGGTCAGTGCTGCCGGAGGAAGCCTGGCTTCAGGGTCGGGGCTTATTCCCTTGTTCAGTTCAAGGCAGGTGGCAGGCAGGAAACAAAATTAGAAAATAAAGGTTCAGAGTTGCCAGCTGTAAGCAGAAAGCCCAAGCATTCCATGTGCCGCCATGACACAGAAGTGTCTCAAGCTTGGAACTGGAACTGGCCACCTTGCTGGGCCGTGTGCTGGCCCCAGGGCTTCTCTTGCTGCCCTCAGGAGAAGGCTGGGCTCCTGGGACCCAGAGGGATCAGACAAGGCGTGGTCAGTGCAGCTCTCAGAACACCAGGCCAAAGCCGGCTGCTGCAACCTGTGTGTGAGGGGTCGGCGAGGCCCAGGTGCTGAGCCTCTTCAGAGGCGTGGCTAGTGCGGGGCGCAGGGGACTCAGAGTGCTGGGGTGCAGGCCCCACCCTTCCACTTCCTCCTCCAGCAGGCCTCTACTCTGGCCCTGGTCACTGTTACTACTCACCCTGTGACAGCAATAGTGACAGTTCCTATCATAGGTTTTTGTTTCCTCTCGTACTTAATTGCATAGTAATTGTACATCACTATGTACAATTTGGGGACACCATGTGCTATTTCAGTACAATTATGCTATGCATAATGATGAAATCTAGTAACTGGCTTTTTTTATCTCCCTAAAGTCCATACTGTCTTTATGCTAGGAGGACTCGAAGCCCTTTCCTGTAGGTACCTTGAAGCATACGGGCTGTTCTGCAAAGCCTGACCCCATCGTGCATTTGGGCACCAAACTTGGTCCTTTCTTCCAGCTGTGACTTGGTGTTTTTGATCCAGCCTCCCTCTGCCTCCTTCCCTGACCCCTTGTGACCTGTGTCCTGCTCTCTTTCTATGACACCAACTCTATCAAGGGGACATTGCATGCTCTAGTTGAACCTCGCACTATTCAGAAGAGTGAAGACGTGGATCCCACTGAGGTGTCCCCTGTCGGAAGAATGTAGAAGGAAAACGTGTTGCATGCACAGCTGAACACTACGCAGCCTTAAAGGAGTGAAAGCCTGTGATGCAGCACGGAGCAGTGGGAGGACAGTAGGTTAAGTGAGATGAGACAGGTGCAGAAAGACAGATGCTCTGTGGTCTCACCCGGGAGCAGGTCCGTTGGTGCTCTGGGGCATGGCAGGGAAGTAGCTAGGACCGTTTCCTTGTTAAGCGCTGCTGCGTTCTTTCCCTTGTGTATGGGTCACAGTTTAGACTCTGTGGTTTGGGTGGAAGCCTTTAGGGCCAGGAACCTCACTTTTCAACTTTTGGCCTTTTTTGACAAGAGCCGCCTGATCCCCCATCAGAGTTGAGGGCCACCAAAATGCTGTCTTCCGCTTTCTCCTTGCAGGGCCTCAAAGCTGCTCATGGCCAGGTCATCCAGGGACCTGGTCCCCGGGGTGTCCATGTCACCCAGGGCCAGCGCTGGCAGTCTCCGCTTCCCGCGGTGCCCACTCATTAGCTCACCTGGCACAGTCCAGTGTAGGAAAGGAGGGCATTAATAATAAATCCCTGAGGCCCAGCACGGGGAAGATGAAGGGAACCCTGGCCTGGCCTCCCGGCAGGCCCCACAGACCCCTGACATTTCTCCATTATTCATGACTTCCTTTCCAGACACCTCAGTCCTGCTGTGTCCAATTGCACAGGAACGGGGTTATTTTTAAGTGTCCTTTCGTCAGCTGCTGCCATGGCCCCCGTGGGGTTTGTAGCTACCTCCCAGGTAGTGGATAAAATCTGTGTCTGGGGACAGGCCACGCAAGGGAAGAGTTTAGTTGGGAAAAGTGTAAAATGTCACAAGCGATTAAAAGCAGCAGTGCCTTCACTACTGTTCTGGTCCAGGCTGTCAGATGGCTAAGTGCACATTTCCAGGGATGCCAGGCTGCCACAGGTTGGTTTTCCAAACAAACTCGTTTCTGCTCTTGGCTGGACAGTATGGTTGGCTCACAGCCCTGCTTGGCCTCCCCGGGCACACTGCAGCCCCCTTGTTCCCCTCCAGGGACCCCTCAGACCGGCCTGAGGGTCACTCCCCGCCATGGAGCTGGTGCAGGACGAGCCCCTTCCCTGCTTCTAGGTGCCACATCATACATGGGCCTCAGCAAAACTTCCCCTTCAGTGCCTGTGTGCTCATGGTGTCATACCCCTTGGAATGCACAGCAATGCTTAAATCATTTTGCATCCCTAGTGCTTGAAGCTGAGACATACGCTATCGGATGTATGTTAGGAGTGTTGGCCAAACTGACAAAAGACGCACATGTCTTGGATTACTTATGCGATGCTGGCGTGTTCCTCCCTTAGGAAACAGGAAGCCATAAATAAAGCAGTGCAGTAGGTAGAACAGATGTCCAGCATGCAGGCCCCATCCTAGCATGGACACAATTGAGGGGATCCATGCAGCAATTGTTTTACAGCTTTGAGGGTCGGGAGTCTGTGCCCCAACCCTGCACTCCACAGTTAGAGCACAGAAGTAGCCCCAGACAGGGACCTAAGGGAGTGGACCCCATAACATTGCATTTGTGAAGTGGCAGCAGACAGATGTCACCCCCAGGGGACTCTTCAAGTCCCTGAGTCTAAGGAACACCATCAGCAGGTCCTGGTAAGCTGCCCTTTAGCCCTAGAATGAGTGAAAACACTGAGCATTGGGCAGAGAAGCCACAAAAGTCAGAGCCAGCCCTGGGCTGGATGGAGCAGGAGGCCAGCAGGGGGCCAGCAGGGGGCGGAGTCTACTTTTGGGCCCTGCAAGGGGGAAGCCAGCCTAAGACATGATGAAGACAGTGGAGGGAAGGCATGGCGGCCAGCATGCACAGTGAGCCTGGAGCAGATCACAAAGCCCAAGGGTCCAGGAGAGGTGGGAGGTGCCCCGTAGCCCAAGGAAGGCTGCAGAGGAGGCCCCGTGTTGAAGAAGAAAAGGGTCCAAGAGGGCTGGGGAGATGGCTCAGTGGAATAAGTGCTTCTCTGCCAAGCACAAGGGCCTAAGTTCAATCCCCAGTTCTGAGAAAAAAAAAAAAAAAAGGGTCCAAGAGTTTCCAGGGCCTGGCATTGAGCCCTGGCTATACATAGCGGGGTGGATGGGGCACGTGGGACAGGGAAAGCCACTCTCGGAGCAGTTCAGTCAGGCGCAGCAGTCCACTTTGGGCAATCAATCGAGGTTGACTTTCTGTCCCTCAAGTACACGTCCAACTTTAGGAAGCCCAGCGAGGATACACAATTCCAGCACACTCTTCACTCAGGCATAGCACAGCAGTACTAATGAGGCACATGAAGCTTCTAAACCTAGTGAGCCCCAGGTGCAGGGTGAAAGGGTTCTACAAAGCTCAACAGTTCAGAGCTGGGCTGGACATTCCCAGCAATGCCAGGGTCACTCCAGCATGATGGCTACCAGAGCTTCTGCAGCCTGTGTAGCTCCTGGGGGAGAGGGCCACGAAAGGAGGGACAGACAAGGGTAAGAGACAGAAAGCTGAGGTCAGGTGAAGCCCATTCTACAGATGCTCGGCCACACCATGGGGGTTTATCCATATGTTTGTTGGGTTGGGGTCATGTGACACCTTTCAGCCCAGTATCCCGTTGCTTAGGTCAGTGTTCTCTGGGCTGAAGCAACTTGCTCATGTAGCTTGTCTGGGGGTCTCTCTGTTTCCAACAGCCTGCTTCACCCCTTGCACGTGTGACCAATTTCTAGCATTAGCCACTCCCTGTACAGAGCGCCGTCCCTTCTCTGTAAAGACCACGTGGGGCTCATGAAGGCCAGCAGTGTCCTCTGCCTTCCTGAGATGCCCCAGGGCCCCTCTGTTCCTCTGTGATTTTCAGACCTTCTGGCCTGATGGGACATCTGGAGCACTGGAAGTCCCTGGATGCTTGGTACGGGTTGTGCCACCCCCACCCCAATGGCACCAATGCCCTGAACTCCTTTGGGTTCTTGCTCAGAGCTGACCCAAGGGTGCCAGTGGGCACCTGCTCTGGGTCATGCAGATAGAGGCCCATGATGGGGTGGGGAAATCAATGTGGCTCCAGTGCCCATTGCTGCTTCTGCCACCCCATGCAGGTCTCCCTGCACCCCCAAAGCCATCCCCTCCTACCATTGTTGTCACAGTATGTCCCTGCTGTAACCTCCTGAGGCTCTATGTGTTGACTCTGCCCATCTCCGAGGTGGATGGCACCCAGCTCCCTGAGTCTCCCAGTCTACCACTGGCTTATGGTTCATTCCGTGATCTTCACACCCAGATTGGCCACTTTCCTTTCAGCTCCAAGTGACAGACACATTCTAAAGTGATTGAAACAGCAAGCACAGGCCAGGAAGAAACCAGCACCTCCGTTCACAGTTGGTCTGTTGTGCTCAGGACTGGAGACAGCAGCTGCGTGACCTGTTGGATTTGGGACAAGGCGCACAGGCAACAGGTCCAGAACCCCTTTTGTCCATTGGGCCCTGAGATCTGCTGACCCCTCTGCTCACGTCAGTGTCAGACAGGTGGCAGAGTGGCCAGTGCTCTGCCTGGGCCCAGGTCAGGGGAAGGAAGCCAGAGCTCTGCCCCTGGGTCTGCACTCAGGGCTCCTGCCTGCACACGTGTCAGAGTCCTGCTCCCACAGACAGTGTCTCCCCCTGACCCCACCCCAGGATGGGCCTGCTGAGGCTCCACAACACAGCTGAAAGGTTTCAACCCACAGCACCCCCTTCTGGAGCCCATTCTCTAGGATGACCTCCCCCACGCTGCCCTTCTCTGGGGTTGTAATCCAGGGCCTCTGGATGAGGTCATCAGTCTTGCAGTGCTCTCTGCTCTGCATCATTCTCTGGCTGCATCTGACCAGAGTCCTTCTTCACTTTGGCCACTCTTGATGAGCTTCTCATGTGTCGCGCAGCATGGAGATGGAGGACCTTGAATGTGGGGGATGGAGGACCTTGAGTGTGGGGATGGAGGACCTTGAGTGTGAGGGA
>PVKA01007230.1:0-78931 GCA_004027165.1 Ctenomys sociabilis | reverse complement strand
GTAGCTCAGGCTGGTCTCGAACTCACAACAATCCTCCTGTCTCAGCCTCCCGAGTGCTGGGATTACAGGCATGTGCCACCACGCCCGGCTGAGGCCTGTTCTTTAGAGTTGATATAGTGTAGAGGAATTTATGGAGTAGGTGGCATTGGTCTGAAGCTTGAATGATTCTGTTTGTTGGAGATAAAAAGAATGAGCAGGTATTTCCAGAGGCAAATATGCTAAGGAGAAAGCTCCTTGTGCTGTGGCTGAGTGTAAGGTTAGCCAGAAATAATTTTTACGAAATAATAGTCCCGGGCAATTAGCATGCAATAGATGCTCGGTGTGTACTTGTTAGCATTTACATGAATAAGTGGATAAGGTGGTTCCTTAAGGCAGTTTCAGCATATCCCTGCCAAAGAAATGCAAGCCGTGGGGGACCTGCTGGCTTTCCATCAAGGGACCAGCATGGGGCATGCTGTGAGCACCTGCAGCATCAGCCAGCCTCTTCAAAAGTGCACTTTGTGCTGACTTCATCAAATTTGTTGCCACTTCCACTCTCCCAGTGACAATCTTTGTGATTCTGGAAATTATCATGTGAATAGGTAGTGTGGACAATAGGTATTGATAGGGTGAATATTAAGTCTCCAAATAAGTGGAGATTTTAGTAAAAAAAAAAAAAAAAGGCTTTTTAGTAGAAAGTGAAAGCTAGACAAGAAGCAGTGAACATAGAGTAAGCCAGATACATTTATTTCCCAGGCTCCAGGAACTTAAGAGTTTCCAAAGAATTTAATAGGAATAGTCCTGCCTTTTCTTCTCAGGTACTGGTTCATATTTCACTTAGGTTTGTTTCTGTCAAAAATAGTTCCCTAGAAGGACTCTTTATTACCCTACATTGTCAAAAAATAGATTTTCTCTTTAGTTGCTAGTGCTATATTCTGTGCACAAAAAAAAAGGAGACATCCTATTTTTTTGTAGGCTTAGGAGCTGGTATTAGATGAAGAGACAAGAGATTTCTCTGTCAGCTGGGAAATCCTTTTTCCTCTCAGGAGTTTCTGAGGTTATTTAGCTGCCACTAAGTTGAGCTTATAGAAAACGATGGAGGAGTCTCTGAAACTTCCAGACTGATCCTTTCATTTATCTGAATTCCATTTCTATCTCTGCAGAAATGGGCTAGATAATAAATCCAATCTGCTTTCCTCCCCAGCCTCCGCTCTCACCCAAGGGTGATTATCAGGCTAAACTGGACAGGATCTGGGGAACAGAGAAGTTTCTCTGAGATCCTTCCTGCCTGGCTCTTAATTTTACAACCAAGCAAACTGATACCACAGAGTGGAGCTAGTAGAAATTATATATGGTACATAAAATGGGTAAATCAGTATTAAATATAAATTTATAATAGGCAAAATAACTGTTTGTTTATTTGTTGATTGATTTATTCATTTATTTTTTGTGAAACCGGGGATTGAGCTCTGGCCCTTGCGCTTTCCAGGGAAGCCCTTATTCTACTGAGCCATCTCTCCTGCCCAATAATTGTTTATTGCGTGATGTACACTGTCTCTCCAACCAAAGGACTGAAAGTCAAGAATTACAGAAATAGGTTACTACGGTAATGGACAGTCAGGAAATCTGTAGGAACACTGGGTAGCAATGACATCCCAGAAACAGAGACGCTTAGCCCACCCAGACTCAGTCTGCGTGGGCGGGACCACCGGCCGGCTGCCGCCCACCTCTGGCAGCTTCCTCACACCTCACGGTCTTGCCCCGTCCCAGTTTATTTGGCGCTCACTGCTGACATCTGCCGCCCTCCACACACCGACATCCTGGGGATGTGCTTCAGACCCTGAGGATTCAGACTCCCAGGTAGAAGAATCTCGTGCAGCACATTGGACCATGTCTACTGGGATCAGGTAAAAGGAGACAGAGAGGTTCAGGTAAAGTCCTGCCTTTCACCTGGCTTGCGATTCCTCCCAGGTCAGAAGTGGGTTTGGGTAACAAGGCCCCGGTGTAGCTCTATGTGCTCCTATCTCTTGTTTTGCTTTGTCATGTTCTGAACCAAGATTTGGCCAGAAGTTGGACGCCTGACCGAAAAGAGGCTTTCAACAATATTTCCTTGCTACTACTGATACAGGGAAGTAAAACTCTCAACCTGACCTGGATGAGTTCGTGTTCTCTAAAACCGAAGAATGAGTTTTAGGAACAGACGGAGGTTGAGGATAAAACTTTATTGGAAAGAAAAGCTTCTGTCGGAGAGGGGAAGCTGTCTCATTTTAGCGACTTTTGTAGGGCAAAAAACCATGTGGGACTAAGGTAGAGAAGGGGTCTCGCTTAGGCGGAGGTGGAGTGGGACAAAACTATGGTCAACCAATGGGATTACAAGCACCATTGCTCAGGTAAAGTTGATTAGGCCCAGGACTAACTGGGGAAGTGAGTCACTTAGTAAGCGGGCATGAATACGGGACAGGGTCTCTTCCCCTTGGGGGTTGGGCTAGTGACTCACTTGGGTCTTTTCCCGTGATTGCTGCCTATTTAGAATATCAATCCCAGGTGCTACTCTTTTAGCATTTGTTTGGCCTTTAGATCGGGTTCACAGCAGGAGAATCCATCCCTCCCATAGCTGTCTTTGTCTTCTGGGTTCACTCCTTCTAGAGCCTGGCCCTCTTTGTAACATTTCTAGCTAACTCAGCTGCCTGCAACCCTACCTTTCTCAAACCTAAAGCAATCAATCATTTTGAACCTTTAAGTCAGAGTATCTCAAAGCAGATTGCGATGTCACCTGCTTCAAAAATCACCAAGGGTGATTAGTAAAGTGGACCCTACATCCCCTATCCCACAATTGTTGAGTCGGTGTCCATGGGCCCTTGACAAGGATGCATGTGAGCTCTGAGAACCACTGGCACCCAGCCACTGTGTGTGCTGTAGAACACCTTGGCCTCTTAGCAGCCCTCTGACTCTTGTTAACCATGTGAAGAGCTAGAAAATGAGATTGAGAGAAGTGCTAGCTTTCAGTTCCTGAGTATAGATCCTCTGCAGCTACTCAGTTGCTGTTACCTCAAGGTCACTATGTCTTTATCGTATTTATTTATCACTCAGGTATACAGTTACTCAGTTATGCTCCACAAGCGCAGAAAAGTAAGCTTCTGCTGTGTGCTCATCCTGTCCACAGTGGAAGAATTTCCAGTGGGCAGTCTATGCTTTCTAACTGGGTGTGATCATTTTCAAAGTGTGGTTTCCCCAAGAACATTGTATTTGCTGCACCAGGGAATTGATTAGAAACACAAGTGTTCCCTGCTCCATCTCCAGATTTGAACAAGGTTCTTAGATGATTCTACATACTCAGAAGCTTAACTGTGACTGCTCCCAGCTTCTGTCTCCTTCCCTGTGGGTCACTTTATACCTCAGTTTATCCTTCACATTCTTTTCCATTGTTATTACAAAACTAAAACATTGGGCAGGAAAGTACTTTCCCCAGAGGAACTGTTCAGTAAATAGTAAATGGATCATTTAGCCTATATTTAAATTTAAAGGTTTCCCTGATTTTCTTTTTTTCTTTTTTTTGTGGTACTAGGGATTGAACTTAGGCCCTTGTGCTTGGCAGTCAAACACTTATTCGATGGAACTATCTCCCCAGCCCCCCCTGTTTTGGCAGAACTGGGGATTTTCTAATTGCTTAATTTCAAGTGACTCTGTAGATTGCCATCATAAGCAGTCATATTAGAGGTTCCATATGAAGGTTCTAGAACGATCTAAATGTTACAGAATCATGATTATCAAGAAGCAAAAGAAAAAATTCTTTTTATTTCTCTATTTTTAAACATGAAAGCTGGTACTCTCCTTTTCTACTGTCTATTAAAGTCATTTTAAGATTTATTTGTAGGTGACTTTATCTTGACATTAATAAAGCTTAGTGAGTCTTCAGGTTTGTTAATCCCAGGTTTGTGGGGTCAAGTTCAGTCAGCTGCACCTCTTAATCTTTGACACTTGGATAAAAATCCTTCAATGCTGAACAGACATTTGGTTTCTAAAATCAATTTTTTTGCAACTCGGAGTCCTAGCAAGTGACATCTCTTCCCTAAGAGAGCAAGGATTGAGATTGAAATACGCACCAAACCCACTAGAGGGTGACCTTTGTCTAAATCAGGGTGTAGATAAACTAAGGGCATCTGCCACTGCTATCTCAACAGGAGGTGAGGAAAATTGTGGAAAGATTCCTCCTGAACAACTTCCCCCTTGCAAATCACCTGGTCATCTTGGGGGACACTGAAGGCTAACATGAGACATAGTTCCAGTTTGTGTTTTGGAGTAGAATTCCGTATTAATGAAATAACTCTTGATGTCAGACATCTTTATGTGTTTCAACTCTAATTTTCAAATATATCACTGTCCCTGAAACTCCAAACAACGGAACATAGGAGAAAACTCCACTTTTTATCTATAAATGAAAGCAAGGAAACAAAAGCCGGCAGGACGCTGTTAAGTTCTGCTTGGTGATTTTAAAATAACACAAACACCTCTAGATAGCAGAGCAAGAGATTCACATTGTGATCTGAGAGCTGAGTTTAGATCAAATCCTAATAAATTAATATTGAAAGTCAGATTTCGTTTCTCTCTCATAGCTTAGATTTAAGAACTAATATATGGCTGACTGCCATAACAATGATGCCACTGAAGTCTCGATTAGCTTCAGAATTCATTGCTATTTCAAAAGCTATTTCAGTAAATAGCTCTTTGTAGCACATAAAAATAAATTCACTATTTTCAAACAGTATAAACATAAAGAATATTCTAGGCACCTTACATACTAAACTGATGTAAAGTTAACAGAATTTTTAACAAAAAGGAAAATGTTATTTTGTCTAATGCCAACTGTCTGAAGCATTATATATTTTATATTTGCTTTTTTCTGAGCACATTTTATAAAGTATTTTTAGAACACAGAATCACTTTACCATCAACAAAAGCCCAATTAACCTCCCATAAGACAAAGCTGAAATAATTAAAGTGGTGTTCCCAGGTACAAATTATTTTCATTTTTGTCCACCTCTACATAAAAGAAAAATACCATATTATAAAATGCATACTTATTAAAGCATAAAAAGGTTTTGCACAGTGTGATCTTACTCTAAATTAGTTTTGAATTTGCATCTAAGTGCATGAGGACAGACTGCCTTTGGAAAGAGGTAGGTCTTTCACTGAAGGAAGAGTGGCTTGCTGTCATTGTATTCTCACAGGAGCAGATCACAGCCTGAGTCAAAAATGTTCTTCCCCAAAGACAAACTTCCTCTTCTTTCTCATCAAAACTCCTACTGTATACAATTCAGAACTATCATTCTGATAACATTTACACTTCTGAGAAATTCATGTGTTATTTAGCTAAAAGCATTTACTTCTGTGTTTAAGATTAGGTCTTTTTTCCCATAATTTTATTGAAGAATAAATAGCAATGAGACAGATTGATGATGTAGAATGTGCCTAAGGAGAGTCACATGGAGAGAAAACTTTCTCTCAGGCTTCCACAGAGAGCAAATTGGTCAAGCAGCGGCCATGACTCATCCACATGGCTGACACAGACAAAGGATCTATAAAGTGCGGTACAGGGTTAGAGGATAAACCCTTAGGGGACTTACTGACCTCATAAGATGCAAAAGTTACATTTTTTGTTATAAGATTAGGACTTGTTCTATTAACTACATACAATTCCTATTTTAAAACTATTGGAGATACTCCTTAATATTATTTGTGAGTTGGTACAAGCTTACATTCTGATATCCCACTGTAAAGATTATACAGCACTAAATTCTGCTTCCCAAAGTAAAGTGAGAAGAGGATTACTAAATTTAATTACTACTTTAACAAGCCATGCATAGTTTTCCTGCCTTAGTATAGGCTAATGTCTAATTTTCTGTGATGTGACTATTTCAATGCATGTGGAAAGCAACTTTCAGGTAGTGTCTTCAATTCTTTGTCCAGATTTTCATCAGATTGCCCCAGTTTCACATAATCCTTTGAAAGTTAAACATCCTTCATTCATTATTAGCAACTATCTTGACTCTTCATTTTTAAGATAGTTTCAGAGGCAGTTAACAGGCAAACAGGATACACTAGGGTCAAGAAAGTGGGTAGCGTTGTAAAAATTGTCAGGGTTTGGAGCTGGGGAGATGACTCAGTAGAATAAGCTTTTCCCTGGCAAGGGGCTGAGTTCAATCCCTGGTTCTGCATAAAAAAAAAAAAAAAAAATTGTCCAATCTTATTATCTTTCTCATCTTTGTGTAACTGTAGATAAATTCGGCTGTTCTGCTTATGAACAAAAATAATTTCAGTGACTGAGAAGATAGCTTGGCCACTAAGTACCTGCCTGGCAAGTACAAGGACTTGGGTTCGATCCCAGTACCGCATACTGTACCTACCCTAGAACCCTGGATGTGCTATGCTGGCCACCGAAACCAGGCATGGTAGTGCATGCCTGTAATCTCAGCACTGGGAAAGCTAAGACGAGGATCACCGTGAGTCTGATCTGGGTAGGAAGGACCTGTACCAAATAAATAAATAAATGAATAATTCAACCTCACCAGTTATTTTCTTAGACATGATTATGATTTTTTTGTATTTTGAGTAGTGGTCCTTGTGTAGTACGCATTTGTGTGGGTTTATGTGTACGTCCATGTTTATTCTTCCTGTTTTCTTCCAGCAGTGCTGATGTGGGGCATGGGCGTTGCGTTGGGCAGGAGGATAACCCTGCCTTTAACTCCCGATTCTTTCTGCAAATACAGCCTACCTTGCATTTAATTCCAGTTTACCGGTAAATGAGAACTCAACAGAGACATTTCTTGAAGTTTAAGAAATATTATTTTCCTTTTCATTATGATTAGTAATATTAATTAATTAATTAATTAATTTATTTATTTATCTTCTGTTACTTGATATTGAACTCAGGACCCTGTACTTCCCAGGCAAGCACTTATTCTACTGAGCTATCTCCCCTGGCCAATTAGTGATACTTTAGATTTTTTTGTTTCTCTCCTGAGTGGAGATCATTGTTGTTAAAAGGACTATTTTAGTTTTTATTTACTCACCCGTTTTCAGCTGCAGCTCACACACATGGCTTCCCACAAGCACAGAGCTTCTGCCACTGAGCTACATCCTCTTATTTTGTCATTAGTTTAAAAGTCATACCGCCTTATTATGTGGCTTGAAATATTATAAATATGGAATAGTGAAAGGGAATATTATGGCTTGGAGTCACAATGCCCTTCAAGTCCAGAAGGAGGGCCTCTGGAATGTGCCATGATGGGACATTATGCGCATGGATGAGTTAATCCAAGGGAAGACTCATGGTTGTGTGTGTTGTTGGGATTTGGGTGTGGTCCACAGGACAGGTCTAAATGTCTAAATGTCCACCCAAAGCCTCATGTGCTTAGATGAGTGGCTTTTCAAAAGTAGTTAGCTTTAGAGTGTGATGCTGGCATTCATTCATGGTACAGCACAAGGCATGAGGGCTAAGGGTGTGAATGCTGCCTGCCCTAAATGTCCTGGAGAAGACACAAGGGACAGAAAGAGCTGTGGTCACCTGCTGCTGGTTTTGCTACCTTCCATCCATGTAAACTGTTAGCCCCTTTGCTGTGGACTAACCTGTCTTGGCGTCAGCTGGGCATAGACTGGGAACCTTTGCAAACCATGAGCTAAATAAACCTTTGCCTCTTTTTTCTTTTTATGGGCAGAATACACTTATTGAGAGAAAGAAAGCTTCTGTCTGAGAGAGGGACAGGAGTGGGGCCCGAGTGGGTAGTTCCCCAAACTTTTTTTCTTTTTTTTGCGGTACCAGGGATTGAATTCAAGACCTTGTGCTTGCCAGCCAAGTGCTTTTTCTCCTGAGCCATCATATCCTTCTTTAACTTTAGATGTTGAGTGTTTTGTCTCAACAATAAGCACAATGACTAAGACATGCAGGAATACTGACACTTAAGGTAACCAGACTCTGCTACCTAATGTCTCCAGATATGGGCTGCTCACCACGTGCCCTGCCTGGCATTTGGAAGGCTGTTCATTAAGCTCATACGATTTTCTGGGCCAGTGACCCCTGTACACACTTGCTACACACAGAATATAACATAAAGATGCCATCTCTCATGATGATTTCATGCTGGTAGAGAATAAGCAAAATCCATGGTGGCCCCCACTTATAATCTCAGCACTCTGGAAGGCTGTGGCAAAAGGATAACAAATTCGCACTCAGGGCTGCAGTATAGCTCAGCACAGCATGTGCCAAGTAAGCACAGGGTCCTGAGTTAGATTTTAGGTACCAAAAAGAAGTTTGAATTTAGCTTGGACACCTACCCCAAAATTCAGCAGACCCTACCCTCAAATGAAAGATTTAAAACAAGACTGAAGATGTAGCTCAGTATGAAGGTGCTAAATTCAATCATCAGAATCTTATCCCACTACTAATACTACTACTAGCAATAACAGTAATAGTGTTGTTGTTGTTATTATTATTATTACTATTATTATATTACTTGGGAATAGAGAATAAGGAGATCAGGGTAAGAAGCTGGAATGTGTCAGGTAAATGCTAAGTAGATTGCAATATTAAATAAACAGAAAGCCAGAGCACATGGAGCCCTGTATCCATACGAAAGGTTTAGGCTGTTATTTTAAAGGCAGTGTACTGCTATGGTTTGTGTCTAGGTGTCTCCCCAAAGCCACATGTGGCCTTGGGGCAGCTTCTGGAGTTCGTGATGGATTACTGTGGGTGTGGATGCTGCACCTGCCCTGGGGCAGGGGATTTGCTTTACAGGGTAAGGTGGGGAGAGGCGCTGGCTGCTTGAGCTGCTGCTACTTCTCCCCTGTGCTCTTGCTCTCTGCCGCCCCCATGAAAGATTGCCCTCTGCTATGTGCTGCTCTGCCTTGGACAGAAACCTCCAGCATCTGTGAGCTGAATAAACCTTTCCTGCCTTCATTTTCAGTGGCGGGTGTTTGTCCCTGCCACGAGAGCAGAGTAACTAAGACAGTAAGCCCTCATAGTTTGCCTGTTGTTCATCACTTTAATGACCAAGGTGAATGTGGTACAAGCAACCACACTGAGTTTTCTTTCAGTAACATGTATTTGATTTCAGTAATACATATTTGATTTCGTTCAGTAATAAACCCACTACTCATTTGAAATATTATTGAGTTTAAAGTTTTTCTGCTACAAATGACAATAGACATCTCTACATCCCACGCCCAATGTCATCACCTGCCTCGTGCATCTCCTAAGCTGTTCCCTGCAACAGGGCTCACATTCTCTTTGCAGGACACCTTAGAGATCTATGGGGCAGGGGAAGGAAATAAAAATCAAATGTTAAAATAATTCCAATATAAAAATCATATTTGACTTTAAAATATCTATGCATCATCTGCAAATCTCCCAAGTATGTATCTGCTTGTTGTGTGCCTTCAGACTGATGGTGACGTTAGGGGATCTGTGCTGACCACTGTCTTGATTGTTGTGCTTAAGGACCGACAAGCTTCCCCTTCCTACTGGAAATCTGTGAGTTGTGCGTAGATGCCCACATACACTCCGAACTCAAATGCCTGGCAAACCATATTCTCCTGATTGGAAATACATAGGGCTGGGGTCAGCAGCTATACTCTTTATCTGCTTTCATACAGTCAAAATACTAAGATCAATTTTAAAATTTGAAAAGGCTATAAAACATCAAAAGAATAATACTTTGTGAACTGTCAAAATTTATAAAATTCTAATATTAACATTGATGAATAAAATTATATTGGAGCACAGCTGCATTCACTTATTTAAGAGTCACCTGACATGGTCATGGTGACACATGCCTGTAATCCCAGCACTCCAGGAGCTGAGGCAGAAGAATCAGTTTGAGGCAAGCCTGGGCTGCAAAGCAAGTTCAAGGACAGGCTGAACTGCACAGAAAGAGGCTGTACCAAAAAAAGAGAGAGAGACACCTTAGATAGTTTCCACTCAGAACAGAGCTGAACACGAGTCCCCCATAGGTACACATGTCCACAAACCCACACTAACTTTCTAGTATTTTACTGTGAAAAGGTGAACCAATTCCTGAGTGAGCCAAGTGATTGACCTTATTTCATTTTGTATGTGTGTTGCCTCTAATCTCTTAGGCTATTAATATCTACTACCCCAGTGACTTCTGTGTATTATATAATAGCATTACAGTCCACTGACTACTGGGAAATCCACTTAATATCAATGTGCTTTTAATGATTTAACTAAATTGTTCCTTTGAAATAGTGTATCAGGGGACTATTCAAAAGGGAGAACAGTGTTTCTGTTACTGAATAAATGCCACTGTGTCACAATCTCATTTATGCAATATTTGCTACAGGACATCACCAGGATCCCCTAGTTAGAGACTCTATAACTAGTTAGAGCAAGGGACATACTATGCAAATATGTTTCATTTGTATTAGGGAACAACACTTATAAGGAGGTTTATGAAAACATAAAGTTTTGCTTTAGCTACATAATAGAATATTTTTATGAAAACATTCTGACACACTATGCATAATTGCCTATTCATAATTCTATACATATGTGCATAAACATATGATTATACATGTACATGTGTTTCTACACATACATAACACAGAAACTTATTTCACCAAGTACAAGTGATTATGCAATTACTCAGGACAATGAGGCTTATTTTATATTTTATGTACATAAGTTATTGATTTTGGTGTTTTATGCAACTGATTCAGATTTGCAATCAATATTTTAAGCATTTACAGACATCAAATTTTATTTCATTTTTATTTCTCTAGTCATCAGTGCACATGGCCGTTGAAAAGATAGATATCATATTAATCTGATTTCAAATATTGTTTGTAGTTAAGTAAACACAAAAGCTTCATATTTCTATTTTTTCTATAATAGTTGGTACGTCATTAACTACAGATTTCAATGGAAATATACCTCTACAGATTTACTGTTATGAGATTAAAGTACATCGAATGGATAATTAGAAGAGAGATAGAATTTATAGTGAGTGATGTAATTCAATCTATTTTACAATTGGATAATTTGAAATTAATCAATATGAATATTGTCACCTCTCAACATCAAACTGGACAAAAAATTTCCAGAATTGAAGTCTGAAGTCTCAGATACTGTCAGAGAAATTTGACCATGAATATAGTTGCTATGTTTATTATTTTCTGAGAGAGACTTTCATATTTCAATATGATTGACAGATTGGATTGATTTATATCAGAAATATAACTCAGGACCTTGTGCTTGCCAGGCAGCTGCTTAAACTCTTAAGTTATCCCATACAATTACTGCTTGTTTGGTTTTTTTAATGTATTAAGTGCAGAGTCTATAGAGTCTACAGGATCTCACTACATAGATTGGACTCATAGTGATCCTCCTGTTTACAGCCTCCCAAGCACTCCATACAATTAACTTTTAAATGAAGGATTTCCACGACTATTATGCTTAGCTAGAGCTTGGGCCTGGGCCAGCACATTTTTCTGTTGCAGGTTGGACTAATAGTTTTGGCTTTGTGCTTCCCAAGGTCACTGCTGCTACTAATACTCAAGAGCTGTGAAAATAGTCCTAGGTAAGGCGCCAGCCACTGAGCTTGGCTGTGTTCCAATGAAAGATTATCTACATAAAGAGATGACAGATTGCATTTGGCCTGAGGGCAGTAGTTTGCTCAGCCTTGATCTAGAAATTCTTCTTTTGCTTCACCAGACTAGACTGTAAACTATTGTTTTTGTGAACTATTAGTATATATGAGATGTGATCAGAAACTGTTTCCAGTTTTAAAATGTTTTATTATAAAAGACACCTTGGATTTCATACAGGGTCTATAGGGTACCAGTACATAGATCTGACTCATATTGATTCTCCTGTTTTCAGCCTCCAAGCGCTGGGATTACAGGCGCACACCACCACACCCAGTTTCAATCACTGTCATACCTGGGGTGGGGTCAGCACTGCACATGAGGATTGAATCCCCTGACCCCTCTTCTCTGAGCTCTGCCTAAACAGGAGCTTTAGTGCTCTGAGCTATCTGGCTGGCCCTGAAGTACACACATTCTTTCCATCTGCTGAAGCCATTGTGGCTGTCCTCCTTCAGGACGGTCGGGGTTATGCTATTGTTCAGACTCTTAACAGGGCACTAATCCCATTTGGGAAGGCTCAGTGCTCTGGCTTAATCCCCTCCCAAAGGCTGACCCCTAAGTAGCATCACAATAAAGATTAGGCATCATCGTATGAATCTTAGTTGAACACAACCATTCAGTTCACAGCAGATACTGGCTGCAGCCTTTATCTCCGATTGTTTCTCAACAGTTTGTTTGATTGTTTGTTTTTTATAATATTTAATAGGAAGTTCTTAGTTGGATTATATTTTCTAATGTCAGGGCAAAGCATGGGATATAAAACTGCTTTGAAAAAGAAGAAAAATTCTCAGACACTACGTCTAGTGACCTGAGCGTCCTTGTGATACATACTTCCGTAGACAGGACGTTGTGCCCCTTAACCCTAACACCTAGGTGAAGAACCACTGGATGGGGCACAAGGAGGCACCATGCATGCTTTAAAATCTCTTTTAAGGCTTTTACTAGTGGTAAAAATCATAACGTAAATTTATCTTCTACCACTTCAAGTGTACAGTTTAAGAAAGCTAAAATGCTTTTGCTGTACGACTATTCTCCAGAACTTTGTCATTTTGCAAATCTGAAGCTCTGCACCCACAGAAATAACTCGAGCTCCCCTTTCCCTGGGACTGTGACAACCAGAAGTGTTTCTTGTTGTAGGAACTTGACTACCTCAGGCTCCTCATGTACAAGCACTGGTGTAGTATTTCTCTGTCTGCGATTGGCTTATTTTTTATTTCTGTCTCAAACTTTCATTTATGTTCTAGCATGGGTCAGAATCCTTCACATTTTAAGACTGATATTCCATTGTATGTATATGCCACATTTCATTTATTCATTTATCTACTGAGGGACACTCAAGTTTCACTTCTTAGCTATCATGAACAAAGGTGCAATTAAACAAATGTGCACCACTATCTCTTCAAGAGCCTGTATTCAATACTTTTGGATATATGTCCGTAACTGAAACTGCTGCATTTTAAAGATACAATTGAGAGTTCTATTAAAGGGCTTCTATACTGTTTTCCACAGTGGCTCTACCATTTTACCACTCTTCAAACTGCACCAGGATTGAGGTTTATCTGCATATTTTATTTTGTCAACACTTGTTATTTCCCATTCGTTTTCTTTCTTTAATTTTTTTTGCTATAGTGGAGCTTGAACCCAAGGCCTTCATACTGAACTACCCTTTTAATTTTGAGACAAGCTCTTTTAAGTTGCTAAGTTGCCCAGTAGACCTTTGGGCAACTTCTTTTGTTTCAGCATCCTAGAGGGTTCTGTTTGTTGTGCTTGGTGGTGGTGGTCTCTCTCTCTCTCTCTCTCTCTCTCTCTCTCTCTCTCTCTCTCTTTCTCTATGTCTGTCTTTCAACAGTCCCAGAGGGTGTCAGAGGAAATATCATAGCAATATCACAGTTTTCATTTTTATTCCTTTGGTGATTAGTGCTGTTGCATTTTAGTCCCATTCCCCCCTGTGGGCCTGAGGTCAGGGTACGTCTCTGCCTCTCCCCTTGTGTCTTTACCTGAAACCGGAAAGGAAAGAGTTGTCATATAAACATCTGCCAAAGTAATTACTGGATCAGTCTCTCATGGATTAGTCTCTCACTCTTCATTGTTCAAATTCACCTTATCTGATGTTTTCTCCAAGACTCTTGAGTTCAAATTTTCCAGCAAAACATAAGGTCCTTGAAGAAAAGAAATTATGTTTCATCACTCCTGAGCCTCAGACAGAGCCTGACACTGGTGGCGTTGTATGATTATTTACCCAGCGAATAATAAGGAAGCCCCCTATTTTCTATTGTGTTCTCTTAGCACAGCTCACTAAGCAATCACCTCTGCCATGGGCTTCTTCTAGTTTTCTTGCTTCTGCAAGTACTCTTGTATTTCTTGTTTCATTGTCTTATAGCCAAGAACTTCAGTATCAGAAGTGTTGACAAAGCCTAAAATATACCTTGCTGCCACAACCTGCTGCGCACTGTGAGAATGAGTTGCCAGAATGAAGCTAGGGGTAGAGGTCACAATTTAGACAACATGCCCAGCATGAAGTATATTTTTCATTTACTTACATATTTCTTTCTGGGAGTGACTATCTATATCATTCTGTTTCTTCATGTAATTATTGCCAGTTTTCAGAAATGATACAAAGAAGTTTGTAGAGTACAGCAGAATTATGGTTATTCAGAAGACTGTTGTACTTTTAAGGGCTTTACTTGTCAATATAGTAGAAGTGAAAAATTCTCCACACATTGAACAACAACTGTTTACTTAAAATTTGAATGTTTCTTTCATTTTAGTACAGTACTCATTATATACATGATAAAGTGCCTTTGTTCTGTATTACCATCAAAAACTCTCTCCTGGGAGCACTGTAATTTTTTTCTTTAAAAAAATGCAAGAGAAGGAAAAGAAATCACTTTCCCTATGTACTTGCTTATAATAACTGCTTAGGGGGCTGGGGAGATGGCTCAGTAGAATAAACGCTTTCCTGGCAAGCGGAAGGGCCTGAATTCAATCCCAGGTTCTTCAAAAAAATAAAAATTAAACTGTTTAGCTGGACTGTCTAGAAGTATATGAAAATATTTGAATTCTATCCAACAGCCCATGAACACTTACATTTTTCTGAGAAAGTACCACTGAAGTAGAGTTTGAGTAATCTCTAAAAATAAAGATGGCCTGTCTACACAGATGAACAGAGGCAATGTTGCCTGGTGACTTACAGCATTGTGTTCTGTCTCTCTGTGCCTTCCGTATTCAGTACTCTGCCTGGGTCAGTTTTAGCGAAATGTCACTCTTTTCATAACTCAGCTCCTGCAGTGGTTAGTAGCCAGGCAGTGCTTGTATAAATAAAATTAAGAAGTTGCACAAAGTCACCTGTGAGTTTTCCAAATAAATAATATCATTCACATTTGAGAGATGTATTTAAGATTCTAAAGACAGTTTTTAGGTAGAGAATAGTAAGTGTGCACACAGACAGCTGGGCTCCGAAGAGACCAGTGACAAACATTGTTGATTGGAGGACATTTAAATGATACTGATTACCACATTGAAGTTCCAAGCGCTTTACCTTGACCTTATTTTCCTCCTTGTGTATCCTGCACAGTCCCACTGAATTAAGTGGTTCTTTCTTCGTGGCACTTACTTTGTCGGACACTATCAATAAACTAGTCTGGCCCTCACCTCCTTCTTCACTTGTACCTTCATCTACAGTATCGTGAACACTCTCCCTAAATTGCTTTTCGCTCTTCTCCTCAATATGCTGTCAGAAATGCAACCCATCCTGGAGTTTTTCTGTGAAGCAAACCTACAGTACACTATACTATTTTTCTCCATGAGCTTTATTCTTCAAGATCTGATCAAATCTATCTTCCTTTGTAAGTTCCTACACACCATATATAGCTAAAACAATGCTTGCTAATGCACCACCAAGCCATGACGATATCTGGAGTAAACGCATGTTTATTACTTAGTGAAGAAATCCAGGCTGGAGTAGAGAGAAGGTGATTCTAACTAGATGGTATCCTAGGAAAAGCAAAACTGTGGAAGCAGTAAGAGGACCGGCCTTAGCCTGTAGGTTAGAAGGATGGGTGGGCTGTGGAGGATATTTAGGTAGTGAAATTTTGTGGGGCATCATGATTATGTGTACATGTCATACAATTGAGGAAAACTTTAGAAGGTACAACATCCAGATTGAATCCTAATTAAAATGAGTTATGATCAAAATATATGGTAAATGTTTCAATAAAATATTATCACACATTGTCCTTAATCCCCCTTCAAATACTTTTGTTTCAAACAAACTTAGCCATCACTGCTGCTGTTTCAGTAGCCGTTCAGCAAGTCCCTTTGCCTGGGTGTCTTTACCCACTATGATCAAGTGCCCTCCAATATCAAAGCAGGCTACAGCAACTCACAGCATGTCCTTCCTCATTCACATTAGTCACCTAATTCACCAGATCTTGTGCCATGCAATTGCTGTTTCTTCCTCAGCAACAAAAATAACCAGGAAGTGGGAATGCACCGAGGTGGACGTGAGGTGATCACACACAGCGCAACCACAGGGCCCCTGATGGAGAGTTCCATCGGCACGCATGCTAAGTTTTGGAGGTAAAGTAACTCTTCCAAAATCATTGTGCTAAGGTGCCAATGGGTGTAGAAAACTCGTTTTTTCCAAATGGGTAATTGTTTTTATATATTATGCAATTAACCCCATAAAATTTCCAAAGTATCTTCCCTTAAAGAACTTAACCAGGAGATGCCCAGGGTGTTATTGATGTGCCCTTCTAAAAGGGAGGTGCTGTCTCAGCTCAAAGCCTGCATTCTCCTGGGAGCCGCCTTACTCAGTTATCATGGGGTTTTCTTCTGTAACTTTCTTGTTCCTCCTTTCTCCACGACTTCAATGAAAAAATATTCATGTCGATTGATCTTCAGTTCCAACCACTTCATGCCTCCTTAATTGATGTAGTTGTCTTTCTTTGCATGACTATATTATCTTTACAAGCATAGCTCTTCAGGCACCACTCTGTCCCCAAGGGCCAGTCACGGAGGCTAACTAACAAGATGTGCTAGTACATGCAAGCATGACTTCAATTTTCCTTCTCAGAGGGCCAGGCTGTTACTTAGCTTTTCCATTTCCAATAGCAAATTGGACACATCGAGTGAGAACTAATCAATAAAACCAGACCAGAAAGTGTACTGAATTCTATTTGGAAATTTAAATTACAAGTATACAATCAAAGTGTATGCATTAATGAAAGACAGTAGAGTGCACTGACAAAATTTTGTTCTACTGTACTAAGATGGAAAAACAATCACCTTTTTAGAAGGTTTAGATTTATTCATAAGTGATGATTAAATAGCAGCAATTAAAGAGCGAAGTATTTGGGGAGTCTACCTCTGACTTTTTATCCTTGACATCAGTAAAAGTAATCATATTTTACATATTATTCTGAAAAGTCTTTTTTGACAATTTGTTCTAACGTACACAACTGACTTGCTAATTGGGAATAGATTTGTTTCTTGCTATAGTAAGGTTTGTGTTTATACTTGCTGCTTGCTATGAGTAAGCTGAAAATTTACCATGAGGTTTATAAAAGAAAGTTTTTGTAAATTTTTCTATCCTTTTCAACAAAAATCTGCAATAGCCATCAGACTTTTATATTTGATGGGTTGCCTAGGAATTGCTTTATTTACTCGTTAGGGGTTTTTCTCTGAATAAAATGAGAAACGTGATTTAGGGAATGATGGTTCTCCAGTCCAGTTGTTCTATCTTAATTATGTTCCTCCGCAGATCATGGTAGTTCTGCATCTGTTGTACGTCTTCATTTTACAAAGGTGTTAGTTTTAAAAATTAATGTGAATTTTTTTGAATGACCTATGGATCACTTAAGGAAAAATTTAAGCATAAACAACAAGGTGGAAAATAATTCTGTAGATACTTGAAGTAATATTTCATAACAGGATACAAAACACACTCAAGTTTTACCTGACCCAGGAACACACAGAAGCAATATTTGACCTTTCAGAAACAGCAGTAAACACATCTCAAAGGTCATCCCATCCCACAAGCAAAGACCCTGCACACTACTCTCTGCTGCCCTCCTCACCCCCGCCCCAGCTTCTGGGTACAATTGTGCCATCCTGACAATTTGATCTCCCAGATATTTTCCAATCCAATATTTTCCCACCTCAACTACCAATGTCTTTGCCTACACAGTATTCTCTCTTGCTTGTTATTGAAGTACACAAACTATAATCCTTCCATCCAGTCCAAATTTCTTGTATTCTTCAGCTTTTGGCAAGCATAGCCATTCTGAGTTTGTACCTGATTGTGTCACATTTCAATGATAAAAATTTGCAATGCTTTTCTGTTGTTCTGGGGACAGACTGCTTTTTTTCACAACACTGCTTCCCTTGGCCACCGCAATTCCAGTTCCATTCTCCTCACCTTTGCATGCTAACTGCACTGTTCTCATTCCATGTTTCAAGGCCTTGCACCTTTTCTAGTAATGTGCTTCACTCTGCTTTTAATGGCAAATGCATGCTGGAGGCTCAGTTTACACCTTGGAGTTCAGTGCTTCCATCACCAGCTCAGAC
Source organism: Ctenomys sociabilis (assembly GCA_004027165.1). Lineage (NCBI taxonomy): Eukaryota > Metazoa > Chordata > Mammalia > Rodentia > Ctenomyidae > Ctenomys > Ctenomys sociabilis. The sequence continues at coordinate 60,727 of PVKA01007230.1, read as the reverse complement.
TGTATCTTGTTGGTTTATGTGTTCTGGTAGAAATCATTCTTGTCTTGGAACAACTTATTTTATTTTGTAATGATGTGACTGCTCTCATAAACATTTATCTCTGCTACTAGCCTGTGTGCTCTAAGAAAAGGACAGACTATCAATTTATTGTCCTTGTTTCTTCTGAAGTCAAGAACAATGACACATGTGCAGAATACACTGAATATTTACTGGATAAATGAATATATGAAGGTGAGATATCATTAATTAAAGAATGAATGAAAGTGTGTCTGTACATATCAGCATACACTAGTTCTCTAATTTATTATCTAATAATGAGGACTAACATTCAGCATTTTTGATAATAGGTTTTTAAATTTTTTAGACAATGATGAGGGGCTGGGTTTGGATTCTTTGCACTTTTATTTTCTCACACTGTCAATCAACAGCCTGAAATTAGTACATCATTTCTTCATTTTCAAAACATTTCTACTAATTCAATATTGGAAATCATTCAGTATTAACTTAGAATTAAATCCATAGCTAAGTTTACTCAAGTGCTGGCAGCCTTCTCCAGTTGCTTAACCCCGAAGTGAACTTCCCCATCCTAGCAGTGCTCTTGGCCTGGGAGACCTTGACCTTCTTACTTGCGGGGCCTCTCTCTCAGTGTTTGGTGTTTGCCCTTCCATGTAAACACAGCACAAATATAGAGACTGTATATTCTTATTTTTCTGTCAAATGAAATAGCACTTTTTTAAAATCTTCAAATGCTCATTGACATTGTAGTTATATACACATGTCTTTACTCAACCTGCACCCAATCACCAAATGGAAGAAAAATCTTAGAAACGGAGGCTGAGGCAAGACTAACAATTTGCTGTGGAGACCACAGCACTAACCTCGACTTCCACACCTCGGAGGAAATTCAAAGAAAGAGCTTGCATTTCTGTGTATATCTTCCAGCTGGTGGTGTTTATCCAGAAAATAAAAATTAAAAACTGAGGGTAGCACTTATCTTGGTTTTGTTACAGATATTCAGCTTGATTTCTTCTACATAAAGCATTGTGAATTTTATATCTTCCATTCAGACAATATCCTATGGAACTTATGTAGGACTCCTATATATGAAGTACCAGTGTCTCAGCATAGCACATTGGGTCTGGAGCTCAATTTTTACCCACCTGATCTCTTACTGTGACCTTTCCTCCCTTCTTGGCCCTTAATTGAGGGTCTATAGCAACACACATACTTTTTAAGGGAATAGTTATGGCAGTGATTAAATCTAAGTAATTTCAAACTTTTTCAGTATTTCTTTGAACAATGAAAAAAAGGTGGGTGCAGGTTGAGTAAAGGGGAGGAAAAATTAATTTTCAGTGTTCATATACTTCTTGACAACTTAAAAAATATTTTGAGTCAACTTTTATCCTTTATTTCTCTCCTCCTTACAATCGTATTTGCCTCTTTGCAAGGAGGGTCACCTCGGTCAGTCTAGTGGCATGCACCATTGAAGTTCTCACATATTCTTTTCCATATGAAGATGTAGATAAAAACTGGCAACACCACAGGCATGCTTAATGCTTAGTTGCTTGGGGAAATGGACACGTAATTAGCTATACTAATTATCAGTTGCCTTAAGGCTGATATGTAAGAAACATGCACAAAGCCAGGCACACGGGGGCTTATTGCTTGTGCATCTAGAGCCAAGTAGAACTGCTTGGGTGGCTCTGGATTTCGACGGGACCTGTCTGGGAATAAGCAAGCGTCTGGCAAGGCCAGTTGGCTCTGCCTCAGCCAGACCAGGCTCAGCATGCTCTCAGGGCAGGATGAGGCACAAGGGAGGGCACCAGCCACAGCCCAAATGTTCATTCAGCTCCCCCTTCCCCTCTTCACCTGGGCATAGAGAGGACTCCGCAGATCACAAGCTAAGTATCATCAATTTGCAGCAGCATGGTGAACGATTGGTACTCACTTTAAAATTGATCACATTTCTTAAAAAGTCAGTTCCTCTCTATGAATAATGTGATAAATAAGAACAGCTAAATCATATTTATCATGGGAAAAACAAATGTACTTAGGCAAATTTCTTAAATCTCTTGGGTGTCTCAGTTTCTTCACTGCTAAGATGAGACTAATAATGGTACTGATCCCATGGGATGGCAGTCAGGGTTACACTAGTTGGCTCTATGAAGTATTGGAAACAGTGTCTTACATGGTGTGCACATTTTGAGCCTTAGCTGAAGTTATCCTCATTGTTATTAATGTTTGAGCAGGAACACTTAAATCCTGTCAAATATGTGAGTGTGGTACAGGGTGGTCCCAAAACTCTCTGAAGCCTGTATAATTTATAATATTTTCTTTTGCTAAAATTTATAGCACTGGTACCATCTGTTCATGTTTCATGAACTATAATTTTTGGAATTTATAGATGTGTTTATTCTGGAGAAGCAGATTTAACATTATAGAGCCAGTGGAGATCTATTTTTATTTATAAATTTAATCTATCTCACTTATAGGTGTGTAGCAAATTCTTCAGGTTTTGTTTTCCATTTGATTTTATACTGTGATGTTAAGAGATCTGTATGTAGCAAGCTTGTGAATGATGTCAACTTCATTGAGATGTCTCAAAATGCTGTGGCCAATTAGCAATTTGCTCTGAGCGGTGACAAGAGCAAGGCCCTGTGGGGGACTTGTGGTCCTGCATTGCAGTGCACTGCAGAACATAAATCTCTTAATTTTACATAAAGGATGTCATATGTGTATGTTTCTTCATGTATAATGCCTATTTATTGTCAATAAATGAAATATTATATCAAAAATAAATTAATATTTGGCTATTTAATAAATAAATTATAAAACCTAAATTCAGGAAACCCAAAATTAAAATGTTTTAATGTAACTTAATAAATCATTTGATATATTTAAATGTGTTCATCTCTAAATGTTGGGTGACATTGGTACTGGCAAAAAAAATGTTTCCATTTGCAATTTTGTTACCTTGGAAACTACATCTATAATAGCATTTAGCCCAAATAATGTAAGTATTTATGGAGACTACTTTTTTGGTGAGAATATATTTAATTTCACTGGATCCTGTAATTAAATCAAAGCTGTGTCTTAAACACATATATAATATATACTTGTTAAGAGAACATACATAATTTACTAATTTTCCCCTATAGGTTTTAGTCATAGCCATTATTATAAAATTTTGGATTATACAGAATTTCAGACACTTGAAGTGCATTACTCAACTTAAATGTCTGCTTTTGAGTGTTAATTATAAATATACTATTTCAAACTTCATAACTCTAAAATCTCTATTAATGTTCAGACGTTTTTCCTTTATACATAGCCCTCTGAACTTCTTTCTAAAACAGAGAGACCTGAGTAGTTTCAGAGCAGTATCATTCTAAGGTACAATAGATACAAAATTAGACAATTAAGGCAATTCAGACAAATTCTCCTGACATCAGGTTAGTTTTCAGTAGTCCGCATCTCCAAAATGTAGCAAAGGAGAAGAAGAACTGAGGATGAAGTGGACAATTAGATTTCCGTCTCAAGTGCCTAATCACTTTAGAACATGTTATGAATAATTAACAACATTTCGATTGTTCTTTGACACAACTTATAGTTTATAAATATACAGCTCACAACACAATTTATAGTTTTCAAATTATTTTCATCTTTATTTTACTTATTTATCTAAAGATTTTATGTATTTGCTACAATTTCTCACTACACAGCTCGGACTTGTAGTAATCCCTCCTGTTTGCAGCCTCCCCAGTGCTAGGACTACAGCTATGCACTACCTGCCCTGGGATTGGTGGCCTTGCTCGGTGAGCCCGAGGAAGGGCCAGCACGACATGCGTTTCCGGGGGATCACACTGAGGTACTTGCACTTACCGGGGCACACACACAGACTGCTGAGCTGTCTCCATGGCCCACACTTCTATTTTTCTATTTGATATTTTAAGGGGTTTTATTGATTTCAAAATTATTTTCCAAGTATGAAGTAGACCCTAAGATTTCCTTTCTCTTTATTTGATTCTTAGGAGCAAACTCCTACTGAAAACTGCAGAACTGTTAAATACAGGGCACTTATGGACTTATGGGAGGGGAATAGGTTAATAAAAAACTTAACAGCATGTATTTATCATGTTTTAGATGTGCTCTTTGCTACTGTAAATCTAATATCACTTTTCTATTCTCCCTGTGTGTCTGCTTCAGAGTTGAGTTGTAACTAGTCAATACTGAGTATTAAGCAGTGTGCTCCTTCTGCATTTTCTCCTTGGAGTGATGAGGGTAGGCAAACTTGGAGACCTGAGCAAACCAGAATCCTTACTGGGTCACAGTCCGCACCAGATGGATGGAATTTGCAGGCTACTGCATGTATTTCTAAGAAACCCAGACTCCTAAAGCTTTTCCAAGTTTGGTAATTGTGTTTATTTGCGTACATGAAAATATGGACAGTCTAAGTTTACTTTTGCAACACTTAGCTTCTTAAGATTTTGTTATTGGAGTAACAGCTCCTTTTTTAATTAGCAAAGTCCTCAAAATCTGTTTTACACCAGAGTTGGCAAACTTTTTGAGCAAAGGGCCATATCATGTCTTAAACTGGACAGGCCAGACAATCTCTGTATCAATTCCCTGCCGCTGAGCTTGGTAGCGTGAATACAGACAAAGATGCGAAGTGACCAGAGTGCGCTGGCTTCCAGTAGAGCCTCACTCGCCAGGACTGGTGTGAGCTGCCTTCATCCTGGGGCTACCATTTGCCTGAGGACTGGTTTCCACCCTGAAGGCCAGTATCGTGCTGAGGTAGAGATCCTACCAAGTCATCTGGATCTATGACTGATTCACTGCTTAGGAATTAGGGACCGTGGCTCACTCGCTCTCCCCTGCATTCGCTCCTTTCATACAGCCCGGAGCCTTATCCTAAAAGACTCAAGTATCCTATCAGGATATTTTCTGAAACAAAGACGTTTCCCTGAGAAGGGGAGCTCTGCCATGACTGTTGAGATAACAAGTACCCCACAGATGCTGCTTTCATTTCAAAAACAAACACATCAAAGGAGTTATGGAATTTGTTTCTCAAGTTTTGTTTTGTTTTTTTTATTCTGTGACCTGACAATTTAGTTTAGCGTTGGTGCAAATTAATACTTAAGCTTCTGCTGGAATATAACAGTTGTTCGTTTTGTTGTTATGGCACTGATTCTAAATATAGGAAGGAACAAGGAAAAAAAGACGCGTCAAATTCTCCATCTATCATATTTTGGCAATTTCAATGAGTTTATATGGAAATCTAAATTCAAATAAACATTGTTATATTGTAGCTGCCATTTTTAGTGTTTCTCTGTCACAATTATTTTATCAGGCATGTACAACCATACACTAGATGACAGCTACATAGAAGAAGGACCTGAGCTCCTTTCTTTTCATCCACTCTCCTCTCAGGTCTCCAAAGGGACACTCACAGTCCTTACCTCAGCTTCTTGGTCTGCTCAGCCCCTAGGCCCCCTTGATATAAAGAGTTGCCACATTAAACAGAGATGTTATGAAGAAGCCAGTATTTCTTACTTTGTTTTTTTCTTTTTGTTGTTTTGCTTTTAATGAATTTAGTGCAGGGTCTGCAGGGTATACAGGTCTCACTATTCAGTGGACTTGTAGTGATTCTCCTGCTTTCAGCATCCCAAGCATTGGGATTATAGGCGTGCACCACCAAGCCCAGTCTCATTCACCATCTCAGTGCACCCCAGGGGTGAAGCCGGCACAGCACACCTGGAATCGAACCCAGGCCGCTGCACTCTGCCAAAGCAGGTGCTGTAGTCTGCTGAGCTATCTGTCTGGTCCTTCTTTGAAAAATAGGAAGGTGAAGGCTTTCATCTTCCCACATGAACCTGCCGCTCTTTTGCTATCATTCTGTCTCCCTGGGCCAGTGCCTGAGTAGGGTTCTGAGCACTCATCTTCATGGTGGTCAGGCCAGCTTGCTGCGCTCCTGCCCCCAAGTCATGTGGTCCCCGCTTTGCACATGGTCTAGGAAGATCTGTTCAATCACAGTTATTTCAAATTTCACTTGGACGTTTTCAATGCATTCAGTCTCCCTGAAACATATGACAAAATTGAATCAAATGTGTGATTGTGTCTTCTGCCAAGGGCATTTTTTTTTTTCCTGTATGATGATCAATGTCACTTTTACAGTTCCTTTGGAAGGAAAGATTTTTCTCCCTTGAATAGTTATTATAATATGTTATTTTTTTCTCCCATCTTTGTCTTGGCTATCAGGGACTCCAGAACTCCATTGAACAATCCATCATAACTCTGGAACTATTTCTGCCTCACTTTGCACCCTTCCTTATCCATATATTATGTCAATACTAACCTGAAAGCACTCATTTTCACACTTTCCTACAGCTTTTTAGTCCACTTCGCAGGATACCAGCAGTGATCACAGTAACATAGAAACATTCCTAAACCTCTCAAAACTGTCTTGCACATTGACAGAAGTTTTACATTTCCAGAATTCTAACCAGGTTGCTGGCCCTGGGGTGCGCTGAGAGGGCAATTGAGCCTGGGCTTGGTGGTACACCTGTAATCCTAGCTCTTGGGAGGCTGTAAACAGGTGGATCACTATAAGCCCGATCTAGCAGTGAGACCCTGAACATCTTGCAGACCCTCCCTGCCAACAACAATACCAAAAAAATTCTAACCAGATTGTGTGATTATTTCATGGTTCATTCAAGAATAGCACATGTCTTCCTTTTGTGTATAAGAGGTATAGTTTGCTTGTAGGTGCACAGGAAGCTGCGCCCCATCTCTCTCCATCCTGCCTTCCAATTCACACCACCCTCTCCTTCTGCTCCCAAATGCCAGCAGCTTTGTTCAAACTACATTTTCCAATTAGATCACAACACTCCCTGCCACTCATCTTTTGTGCTGTCAATATTCCATGTACAATCACTCTAGCATTTTAAATGTAATCCTATCATAACACAGATCTTCTTTAAAAAACCAAATTAATGACATTTCATTCTTTAAGTATATATGAAAATCAGTCCAATATTTAGTGTAATGTTGTGCTCTCTAACTAATGATGGAATCAAAATGCTTAATAGAATCAAAGCATCTATTGCACATTTTTTCCGTACATAATAGTGAGTCTGTTTTAGAATAATTATTAAGTGTTAACCATTCTCCTATTGCCTTTCTAACATATATTCAACCAATCCTTCCAACTATTTTATTATCCTATAATTTTGGTCTCTGTGAATCTAAATCCCAGAGAAATTAAGCAATTTCCCCAAGTACACATGGCTAGTCAGGAGCAGAACTGGGATTGAACCCTGGAGGTCTGGCTTGAGGGGCAGTGTTCAGCTATTCCACTACCTTCTACTTGCATACTGGAAATATATTTATCCCTTGTTACATGAAATAAATACTAAGTGCCTCAACTTTCATTAATTCTATTATTTCTCATGAAAGTGTTGCCATTATCTTGTGTTTAATTCTTTGAGGATAGATTAAGTTCTTGAAAAGTCTTGAGAAAATTTACTAGACATGACACCAATGAGTACTTTGTGCAACTCCATTTGTGTATGTGTGTGATTTAATTGTTTAGCCAGGAGTAAAAATGTCTAAATGCATATCAGTCAGTCTCTACCTTCATTGCACATGCAATGGTCCTCAGCTACCTAAATCAAAAGGATCACATACCTCTGAAATTATAAAAAGAAGCTGTGAAATAGACTGACTTAAAATCCTATAATGAAAATGTATGTCTGAGACAATGTAGGATCAGAACGCCTTCAAGTAAACACTGAAGACAAATTACTCCTTCTGAACCAGGCTTCATTCTCCTTCGTATTCAAATCTTTCAGTTCAGAGAGGAGACACTACCTTCTGAATTTGCTAATAGTGATGCAGGAAGTATTGACCACATTTTGTACATGGAAAGGGCAGAGAAAACTGAGACTTAAACTAGTTTGTGCGTCTAGATTTTCAGAATTATAGAGGTCTTTGTGCCCATAAATAAAGAATGAACACCATTGTCCATTCACATAGGCAAGAAGCAGGCCTCAGCCAGAAAACCCAAGCCCTAGAAGTCAGGTGCCACCTACGCTGAACTCTTCAGAGGGACCTACCTGAGGAATTCTGGTTCACACCTCGGTGGTTTGCAAGCAGATCTTAATCCGTAGAGACTGCTTGGATGCCTTGGCCAACCTCATAGACAGGACCAGCTGCATGTCAAAGTCTCACCTGTTTCACTAGAAGGTTGAGTTTCAAGGGTTATGCTCCTTGGGAAAAAGCCAGATTTGTAGAAGCATTTTGTTTTCTTCATCACTAATATGTGCCTATGCATTACTGCATCACGCTTTTTTGTTTTCTAAAGGAAGGCTTAGAATCTGCTTATTAGTGGGAACCTTAGACCCAGTTGGAGGATACTTAGAGAACTAGAATTGGAAAACCATGATGTTTGTTTTGATAGAATCTTATTTGAGCCTGAGGTAGTATTATCTAGAAGAAAGGAATAAAGGTGAACACGATTTTCTTGGTGGGAAGCTATCTGCATGACTTCTTTTTCTTCAGAGGAATAGAATCAATATAAAATATGCATATCACTATACAGAGGGTTCGTTTATGGGATCAGAGGAAGAAAAGCTACTATGACCATTTTGAGGATTTAGATGGAAGAATAAAAAGTAGCTGTCTGTGAGCTGTAGATCCAGAGACACAGGAGCAGTTGGACACAGATGGCCTAGAAGCTCATTGCATAGTCAACTTGTGAGTCGATTCTGCATTAGGTGGCTGAAGTGTATTAGAAAGCTGTGGAACTAAAGACCAGTGTCCAAGGCGATGAAAGACTACAGCTCTTCCAAAAGGAGGGCAGGACACACTTCTTTCTTTCTTTCCCTTTTTGTCTTGTGCAAACTACAAGACTATTGGTTGGTGCCTCCCACCTCCCAGTTAGTTCTTCCTGCATGTGTTGGCCCACATGCCATGAGCTCATGGGCACACCAGAACGTACTAATCTGCTCCGCAGTTCTTAAGTCAAGATGACATGTCACTACTTATGATCACACTAATGTACATTCTGGTTACCTGAATCTCCTCTTAGTGATATCTTTATTTGTCATCTTTGCCATAAAAAAAAAATCTATCGTTTAAAAAATCCATCACAGGGCCTGGCCAAATAGCCCAGTGGATTAAAGCACCTTCAAGAAGGCATCCCTGGGCCTGCCATGCCAACCCCACCCCCAAGGCATGCTGAGAGGACAATTGAGACTGGGCATTGTGGCGCTCCTGAAATTCCAGCTCTTGGGAGATTGAAAAAAGGCAGATTACTAGGAATCCAATCTAGTAGTGAGACCCTGAACAGCTGTAAACACTTCCCTAAAATCAAAAAATTAAAAACAAAAATAAATAATTCATCCCCCTTGGAAAACTATTTGCTCTCAGTAAATTAGTCATGAAGCACATAAATTGCATTTTGCTAGAAATATCATCGGATTAGTGACTCTATGGGAAACACGGAAAGAAATGTACTATGTGCAATGATAGCACACTCCTTACTATAGTTATTATAGATTTACTTTAGAAACTTTAATGCTGACATCCCCAATGGTTTTTCTTAATCTATGTATAACATTTAAAAAAGTAGAAAAGTTATTTTCTACAATGGCAAAGTATATTGAGGTAAAATAAAAATCTGTGCATGTAATATAGTGATTTTATTAAAAGGATTAATTCAAATAAAGCTGTTTTATATCTGTGTTCTGTTTTATATCTGTGTTTCATGTACATAAGGAATAGTCCAGTGTTAAGTTTATTTAAAACAGTGACAAAAGCTATTTGACTGCCTTCCATGGTGTGCATTAAGAAATTCAGTGTTTAAATTACATTTAATAAGCATCCATCAAAATATATGTAGATTGCAACTTTATATATTTTTACAGATACAGTAACCATCATTTCATTATTATTCCAAAATACTAATTTTTATGAAATACATATCATTATCTATGACTATTTCTGATATTAATAATAATGCAAAATTAGCAAGCTTTTTGCTGCATGTCAGTCAGTGAAGACCATGGCTGAGCCTATTGGTGTTTAGCACGCTTTACTCTTCCTCCAAAACTTTGGGTGGTTTTCTTTCAGTGCAGCTCTTGATATTTCCTTTCTGCTGTTACAATGGGTCTCGGAGGCACAGAAGTAGTTTCAGTAATTGTTATCAACTCACTCCACTGCATGGCATCTGGCCTCAGGTGGCTGCACAGCAAAATCTGTGGCGAAGCTGTGTACCTGCTGCTTCTCACGGTTTTGTTTTGAGACTTCAGTTGAGTGTTTCCTAGGAAAAGTGTGTCAGCCTACAATAACACTGATCAGAATAACAAGGGGCAACTGTTCAGAGTATCACATGATTATTCCTAAGAAAGTAGGTAAATCATATAGACTATAAAACATACATTTTATTTTTTGTTTACTTTAATGTGAATATAGGATGACATTTTAATGTTCCCTGTCTGTTTATAAGCTGGTTGAACTTTAGTTTTAGTAGAAGTATTTAAGTTTTCTATTTATTTCATTAAAGGACATCTGTACTTTGAGTGCATATATTCCTGACATAACAGATTCTTCTTAATTCTTTTCATTTTGAAAAGAATAAATACACAAATTTTTTTTCCTATGTATATCTAGCCATTGCTGTCATGGACCTATATTCTTACCATGTTGGATCAATTTCTGAGATTGAATAGAAAGCACTGTGAAAATTCAGTTCTTTCCACTAACTTTCTTTTCTGCTGTCTCAACAGGAACTTTTTACCCCTGAATGCAAGTTCAAAGAGTCGGTTTTTGAAAACTATTATGTAATCTACTCCTCCATGCTGTACAGACAACAGGAATCTGGGAGAGCCTGGTTTTTGGGATTAAATAAGGAAGGGCAAGCTATGAAGGGGAACAGAGTAAAGAAAACCAAACCAGCAGCTCATTTTCTACCCAAGCCATTGGAAGGTGAGTGCCTGTGCACAGTATCCTTGTCAGACTTGTCACCCTTTTAGTTTTCACATGGATAAGTCTGTCCTGGCTAAAGGGGACCTTCATAGAGTCGCATCTCCTGTGCTGAATTCTCTGTGCTCCAAATATCCTTTAGCTTGATTTGGATGATGTTCGTACAAATGTGGACTTAAATTGTTCATTTAAGCTTTCTGAATCCGGAAGTGTAGCTCAGTATTGATTAGCATGAGTTGGGCCCTGGGTTCAACCCACAAGGAAAGGAGGGAAGAAGGGAGGGAGGGAACAGTGTGGCCATCAAACACTGTGTGTGTGAGTGTCGAAGAGTGTGTGTGTGTGCATGTGTGTATATGTGTGTATGTGTGTGTGTGTGTGAGAATGTGTGTGAAAGAGAGAGAGAGAGGGTATGTGTGTGTGTTTGTACTATTGATGACATGTATTGGGATATTTGTTCCCATCCTAAATGCCACAACTACTTCAACCCCAAGGTAATTTTAACTTATTAACTGAAAAAAAGTTTATATGTATAATATTATTACAATGTAGGATTGTAGTATATTAAAAATAAATTTTGCATATGAAATCTAAAGCACCCATTTTTATAATTAGGGTACCAATAATTACATATTGTGAGTTATTATTATTTTTAAAAACAGAGGGATAATAACTTTACCGTTAAAGATCCTGTGGACATTATGTAACTTCTTCTAAATCCATAAATTAAAAAAAATTATCTGTATGTTTTGTAAACAGCGGAGCCTTCACACTGAGTGTGATCATATTCGAAGAAGCAGGATAAAAACTTCTGTCAGTTAATTAGAAACATTTGTACCTTTCTCTCTAAATTCTGCCAGAAAGGGTCATTTGCTTTTATCTATGTAATGTTTGTTGAGAACCATAGGAAACTGATTTTGAAGCTATTCAAAAGTCTTATCTAAAGAACTGAGAAAAGCAACAAAGGAAAGAAAAGCTCGCTAGGGTCAAAGTCCCTGAGGTCACCACAGCCACCGTTCTGTACCACAGAAGCTAAATCTCAGGCCCCACCAGGAACTCATGCAAGGGTGCAACATGATAGAGTCTGCTCTGGCTGGGGATAGGCCATCTGGGCGCACCCGTCTCCAGACCTCTTATAGTTTTTGAAGCAGGAACTCTGAAAGGCCTTTTTACATGGGTTATAATGGTAAGTGTTTACCTTATTAAAGTTAGAAACAGATTAGAAGTTGGGATGGCATTTTCACTCCTACTTTGAAAATATTTATTTTCATTTAAATAGCTCATGATGCCTAAACTTAAAATAATCTCATTCCTTTCTTTCCTCTTCAAATTCTGACTGATCCCAGTGGGATGCCGCAGTTGTACTCACTTCCCAATCCACCAACACACTCTCCTGCCTGAAGTTCAGTCAGGCTCCTGTCCACCTTGCAGGCCTTGACCTTGGTGGATCAATAATTTGATGCTGTTATTTCCTAATTTAGTCATGGGAGTAAGAAAGTAGATATATTTCAAGGATTCAGATTAGTTCCTTCTATTAATTAACCAAGGCATTTAATATAGGCCCAATGTCCATTTGCATTTTTCATTTGCAAGCTGCTGAAAATTCACTTGATGCATTGATGTGAAAAGCAAAATCCTGCCTCCATGCACATAGAGGACAAGTAAAGTAGTGATCCTAACTCAACATAAGGGATCTTCAAAACTAACTTGAAAACTTTTCAGCCTAAAAAGCAGGAAGGTAGCTGTTTTACTTGTGCTTCTGATGATAGAGGGCTTTAATTCAGCTAGTTCTTCCAGAGCATGACGTACTCCAAAGCCTTTCCCAAGACTCAGAATTCATTTTCCAAAATGTCTCATGAACTATGGTGATTTTGTCACTAGTTATTATTCCAACAGTTCCCTCAGGCATTTATTCTCTGTTTCTGTCTTGCCATTCCCCACTTCTGCCCTGAATGATGTCTCCATTATGAGAGTTTTAATAATATAACAGAAAATGAGACATAAAAAGTGTAAAGGACACACAGTTGTCTTAAGTTGTTTGAGGATTTCTTTCCAAGGGTGTGGGAAATGAAATCAAAACAATCAGCTCCAGCAGGCCCACGGTTAGGGAAAGGAAGTTCTTTATTACTGCTTTGAAGCTGACACTAGAGTGATTTTGTTGCTTTTGAGCCACTTGGGAGAATAATAATTTAAGGATCTAGGGTGTAAATTCTTCAATTCAAAAAGAAGAATTGAAATGAGAAGTTGAAGTGTTGAATTAGTGTTTTGGAAAGGGACCCAGAGGACTTTTTCTTTAAATGGTTGGGGTGTGTGTGTGTGTGTGTGTGTGTGTGTGTGTGTGTGTGCTCATGTGAACAATGCACATATTTTGAGTACATAAAATAGAGAATCTGAGAGTGAAACACACACACATACACACACAGGCTTATTTTCATGGGGAAAGAGGAGAAACATGGGCAGACTACTGAGCTCCTTCGCATGCACAGCTGGGCCCTTCTTGCGTGTAACCAAGCAACGTTTCCTTTTCCTCCTCCTCTCTTCCTGTCACCAGTTGCCATGTACCGAGAACCATCTTTGCATGATGTTGGCGAAACGGTCGCGAAAACTGGGGTGACACCAAGTAAAAGCACAAGCGCGTCGGCAATAATGAATGGAGGCAAACCTGTCAACAAGAGCAAGGCCACATAGCCAGACCCGCACAGGCGGTGTGACTTTCTCGTCCTGAGCACAGTTGAGCAATTTATCCTTCCCAGACATTCCTCTCCTAGGGCTGAGGAGCAGGCGGGAAGCACGCGAATGCTTTCCCTTTGCTGTCCCAGAACTTCTTTGTTGCAAATGGATAAATCTCAACCTGTGGCCCCCCACACAAGAAGACACCTGGACAACCAGCTAAACTCAGACCATGGAATGCCCTACCAGATATGGAATGCCTTTTTACTATCTTTTCTGTGACTGTGACACTTCATGTGAATGACATACTTCACAAGTACTCGATTCCTTGCCTGCTGACAGCTACCCATAATCCTTTTTGAGTCCTGTTTCAGCAAAATCCATGTGTTTAAGTTCAATTTTGTAGCACACCAATAATATTGAGTAATTTCTAGTTAGAAGCTGTAAAACTGTGCTATTATGGATTTCTCTCCTCGTTTTTACAGGGCTGCTCGCTCCACTGTCTGTGACCTTTTGCAGGGATCGTGTTCCTCTAAATCTGAGATGTGGCAGTTAGCTTAGTTTGGAGAGTAATCAGGGAATCAGGAAGCCTTCTACACCTGTTATTACAAATTGCATCTCTAAAGATTAAAACTGTTGTCTCTGGCTCACATTACTGATTAAACACGCATATACGCTCTATCCGGTAGCAGATACTGCACTCTTAAATTGGCAATGGCTGGATGGAATGAGGGTCAAACACTGTCCATGGAAAGCTCTGCATATGTGTTTGACATGCCCTCTAGTGTGTGTGTGTGTGTGTGTGTGTGTGTGTTTTCTACATATCACAAGCTTACTGGTAATGGTAACATTTGCCTTGCCCAGCGAGCGAGACCCACTGGTTTTTGAGAAAGTGGGTCCAAAGAATTCTGTAGGCCTTGTAGGCCTGATTAAGGTTCATTTTCATTTATTAATCTTCATTATGGGGCAAAGGGGGAGGGGCCAATCATTGCAGCCTCCAATGAATTGCGCTACCTAAATCCATTTCCAATCAACTCCTTCCTGTTTTTAATGAACCAAACTAATGCCATCCTGTTTGGAGCTGCATTCCACTCGTACCCAGCATGGGCATAGCGGCTGTTGAGTTCTTTTCTGCAGCAGCAATGCAAACATTAGGTATAAATTAGACTTCAATATTTTTGGTGTGTAATGAGAAGTTTTTGAACTGGACCTATTAGGAAAAACAAATTTTTACTTTTTAGCTCAGCATGCTGAGTCCTGTACCATGCTGCTCCCAAGACAAACCTCTAGCTCTGCCTCTGTGGCCACCAGTTGCCACCTGGCTGGGTTAGAGGTTATGCCTTTCCAATGATCCAAGAATTCACCTATATAAAATTAAAAGCAAACTGACACACTCACATATCAGGGTTTGGGGCCATGGTTTATTTGCTTTCATTTTGCTTTCTTCATTTCCTTTTTGATTGACTACTGCTAAACTCTGTGCTTAGGGAAGACCTGTACCAGCGTGCGCCAGATATAGTTGACTACCCAGTTTAGAGTCCATGCAAAATATTCAACATTGGATATAATGAGCTTCACAATGTTTAATATTCAACTGTTTGGAAATATATTTAACTCTGTGTACTATTAATAAAATTCAATGTTTTCTTCTCAGAAGAGTTCATTGAGACCAAACTCAACCTCATTTACAGAAAACAATCTGTGAGATCAATGTACTGGCCTCTTATTATTTCTAGGTGGAAGGATAACCTCATTGCTGTTTGCCCCCATCTGCACTGTATTTACTGGGAAATTATTTTGTCATTGCTTTCATAAATCTCCATGGCAGCCCTTGCCCAGCATTTAAAACTTTTGGTCTGCTTAGATGATTAAAAGTTCAGCATAAATTTAATGTCCATGCTTATTTCATTTTCACATTGGATTCCATTTTAATAAATAAAAACTTTAGCTAACATTTCAGTACATTTGTCAATAATGTTAAACTACAAACACAACAAAATCACTCTTTTGATCATTCTGGATTTGGTGTTATACCACTTTGAAACCTATTATTTTTAATAAGAAAGGTTAAAAATATACCAAATGAACTCCATTAAGTAACTATTGAGGAAAGATATATGTCTCAAATATATGGCAAACTATGAATAATTTATATTTCCAATTAGAGGGGCTTGTAAACACATCACTACACACACACATACACACACATGACCTTGGCTATATGTTTTTGATAATCAACCTACTTGTGGTTTCTTTTTCCCTTGCAAGCCTGTTTCTTGGTTAAAATTAAGATTTATTTTTGTAAATGACTGAGATTTATGTAAATGTTCACCTTTGTTTCTTATGGGTGTTCTATAAGGGCGTTTATCACTACGAGTGGATGTCAGAGTACTTTCTTCTAACACACGTTTAGATGTATTGCAGAAGTGTCCTTGTTACTTGTAATTTAGTTAGATCATTTACTCCGTGTCTGGTCTTACCTGTTGCATGGCAAGAGGACAGCACTGATGAACTGCATGTAGTAGGAATTTGTGTATCAAGAACTGTTGGTATGTATCACTCAATTTACATATGATGCATTTGTCTGCATTGTACAGTTTCTGTGTTTATCATCATTTGTTGTATTTCAAATACAACATATTGAATAAACTTTATATGAAGGCATATGAGTAAACATCAAACAACTTTATGTAACACAATGACATTGCATCACCCACATATATAGAGAAATGTCATGTAAATAAGTTGGTAAACTCAGTCTCCCCCTTAACCATGCCAAAGAAAACTTTAGCTCTTTGATGATACCTCTCTTGCTACTCTTCCAGGATAGGACTCATTTGTTTTTTCCTTCAAAATTAAGTTTGCTGTTATTCAGTGCAATCTGTCATTCTTGATGTTCTATATAGTAAATCTGATGGAATTTGTTTGTATTTACAGACCATGTGTTTTGTATCTGTATGTACATATTATGTCCATTGTATCAAGTCTCTCTAATAACCCATTCTTTCTGCATGCATATCTGGTATGGGAGGGTTATGTCTACTGATTGTTATGGTAGCTGAGTGCTCTGCCCACCTCCAACAATACTAAAATGTTAATTTTTTATATTTTAAGTGACACCATTTTGTAATAAGTCTACTTTCTAAAATTTGCTACCACCCTCCCTGAAAAAAATTATAGAAGATGTGGAAGTGGTCCATGCTATGTAAACAGATCTTAGCATCATTTTCATTATGAAACCTAGTGAATTTAGTTAAAGATTCTTGTTCTAAATATTTGTATGTTTTTATGGTTTGGAGGAATGGGTGGCTCCGATATACACTAGGCCCAAAGGACTCCTGTTCTAGTGCTTCTAATTATTGAGTGCATGGCAAGTCTTAGGATTTCCTTCATCACATTGGCTACCTGTTTAATTAATGCTTAAAAGCACTACAACAAGCATTATATTAAGATGATAGTAGCAGATTTAGTTTTCTTAACAAAAAATATAAAAGAAAAAAAATTGTTCAGTTACACGTCTATTACTTTGTTTATAGTTTTCTCCCTAGTATTGCAGAGGTAATTAATGTTGGGTCACAGAGAGAGAGAGAGAGAGAGAGAGAGAGAGAGAGAGAGAGAGAGAGAACTCATTCAGATTAGGAGGTGAAAATAATTAAAACTTATTTTCAACTTTATTTTAGAAACAAGGGAAAATTAATCTAGAAGCTTGTTTTGCAAAATTCAGGCAGGCCTAAGTCAAGAATGTAAATCATTATTTTGGAATAAAATATATTCCATAGCTCAGGTTGCTAATTAAGGGTTGTCTTGTAACCTAACAGGTTAGGTTGCAAGGTGTCATGAGTTGGTTGACTCTGAATACAGAGTAGCAGTTCAAAGTTTTGATAATTGATTCCTCAAACCAAGGCTTAATTATTTACATTTTGGTTTTGTTTCTATTTTGGTTATCATGTAGTCTGTTTCCAATGTATTCTGGCAGAGACTGTGTCAGAGTTATGGTGGTGAGATCATTGCTTTCAGTACACTCTAGCCCTGGGGTTGTGAACCTTCTAGAGCTTTCGATGACAGTAGACAGCCTGCTGCAACACACATGTGGAAAGTTTACCACCACTGCTCTAGATTTTACATAAGCTCAGTGGTCCCAGAAATGCAGGTACAATGCTCCTTTAATTTGGGACTTGGAGTGAAGTCCTATGGAGGTGTTCCTCAGTGAGAGCTTGCCAAACAAGTAGCAATAGCGCAAGCAGCCTCAGTGAATTTTGTGGCTCCTTCCCCACTGACATTAGCTGCACTGCGATTTCTTAAAAACCACAATAACACTCCCACTCTCACTGATTACAAATATGGCTTTTTCCTCCCTTTTTAAAGAGTAGAGACTAACTTAGTAATAAAATCAAAAGTCAAAGAACAAATTCACAAGTACGTGAGGTATGTTATAATGTCACATATAACTGTGTTTCTTTTTCCCATATAAAATTTTTAAAATAATTGCTCATTCCTTTATAGATACATTGATGTTAGCTTTGCTAGAGTAAAACACACACACACACACACACACACACACACACACAACTAAAGCAAGCAGAAGAGAAAACAAAATATTTCTGTTTTTATAGAAAAAAGGATTCAGTAATGTTTAGGTATCATATCACTTATATTATAGCTCAGGTTTTGTTCTGTAAGTTTTAATTCACTCCTACCACAAGATTAATTGTACATATTTTCATCTTTGTCCAAAAATGTAGACAAATCACATTTTGAATTTTATGGTATAATAACTTCTCTAATATACAGTCTTTTTCTTAGCATACAGCAATGCTGAGGACATTTTTAAAATGAAAATATTTTTAAAAATAATACTTTTGTTGAGATGCTAGTAATGACAAGGAGGAGTGGGATAGAATGTTACAAAACAAGAACAACTGAGGTTATGTGATGAACTACAAGAAATTATGGGTAATTCCAGCAGAGCAGAGTTTAACAAACCTGACGCAGCTCTGAGCCACACCCAACCCACTATCTGTCTCCATATGGACTGGGTGTCTGGAGGCACTTCTGTTTACTGTATTTTGTATTTTTAAAAAAATTCAGTGCAAACAACCAAAGAAGAGTTTGCTACAGTAATAATGGGACTCACAAAGTCTGATCTTTACTATTTAATTATTATTATTTTTTGGAACCAGGGATTGAACTCAGGACCTTGCACTTGCCAGACAGGTGCTTATTCTACTGAGCTATCTCCCTGGCTCCCTACTATTCAATTATTTGTGGAAGCATGAATGCAGTAAAGAAATGTGAAGATCTATTTGTTTTATGGTGGCTGAATCATGTAATTGGTCCCAATTCTGTACACCATCAAATAAACCATTAAGTTTGCTATTAATTGATTATAGTAGATTAGTTTGAGGCTTCAAACATTTATATAGAAAAGAGGAATCAGTGTAATTTTTATTGTTTTCTGACTATACGTATATCCCTCATTTTACAAAACTGTTAAGGTGTCCACATCCTCAGTAACAGAAATAAATCTAATATGGTCTTACTCCCTAATCTCAGGATAGAGAGAATTTTAAAAACTGATTAAATTATGAGACTATTGTTGGTACCTAAACAAATCAGCACCAGTCAATTTTTCTCTGAAATAGTTTCCAATATTTCATTTTTTAAGTGACAGTGGGCATGTATTTTCCTTGTTTTTGATGATTTGGCTTAGAAACTTCAAGCCATAGTTCTAGAATATTTAAATCATAAATATAATATTTCCAAGTCAATTTTTTCATCTTAAAATTATATTGACATGATTTACTACATTATTTTAGACTTTATAAAATAATTCACATTTAGGAAAAAAGTGAGTTTTTTTTTTTAACTCTAATTAATTAAGGATTGCCTAAAGTAATGTATGTAAGTAGACCTAACAATATATATACAAGGGAAGTTCCAATAATTTCACAATTTAATATAAATTTCCACACAGAGCAAAGTTCCACCATTAAGAAAATAAACTTTTTTTTTCTAGCACTGAATGAATATTTGTAATTTCTATTTCAGCCCTGTTTACCTTTTTTGGGTCTTTTTCTGGGCTTTTGGGATAGATGCCATTTTATTACACATGCTGTTTTGGCTTCTTTGCAAGTTCCTACTTTTCCTTAGAAAAATAAGTCTTTTAAGGGAAATTGATGCATATTTCAGGTTCATCATTTCTAGCTTAATACTGTCTTTTTATAAGGCCACATTAAATAATGAAATATTTCTTGCACATGTAATCACAGCCCAGGTTTTAAAAGTCTGAAAGCTTAGGAACCTAAAGATGAATGTCCTTGAATAATAGTTCATTGTTGTCATTACTTTTCCATAGGTAAACATATATTGACACAGAGTATGAAGAACTTACATCATTATTTATTTGAAAAGTTAAATTGTACATTTTTCATAATTTCTTCCTTTATTTTAAGAGAATCTTCTTTTGTGAGTTTAAAGCCGGGTAGGCAATGACTCAATTGCTACATGAACAAGAACAACAACAAATCTAGAAGCACTTGTAATTTGCAGATTCCCTAGCCTTTGTGTGTTTCTCTTCATTGTCTTTCTCTTGGAGATGCTGAGTGATAAGAAATTCTGGGGAAATCTGCTTGATGGATTTGCATGAGAATGGTTCTTTTCCTTAGATTCTAACATGACCATTCTCATGTAGCAATATGGCTTTACAAATACTGCAGTTCAGGCTTCTCAACTTCAGTACTATGGGCATTTGAAACCAGGAAGTTCTTGGTTCCAATGCATTCTTGTGCACTATAGTGTTTAGCACCATTGTCAACCTCTACCAATCAGACACCCAAAATACACCCTCCTACCCCACCCATTATGACAAGGACCAGTGTCTGTAGACATGGCTGAATGTGTTCTTCGTGCAAAACTGCCCCATTAGAAACCCCTGATGTTAATTATGAAGGAACAGTTCTTTCTAGTGTTATGTATGTCAGAGTCTTCAGAACTCATCTTTAATGGGTACCCAGGTTTCATTCAGAAAGTCAGAAATACAAAAAACATACAATAGTCTATTAAATCAGTCCTAATGTGGGTTATACATGGTTTCCTTTGTATTTATATGTTCTAGTGTTCTAGAAAGATAAGAATCCAGTCCTGTCCCATAGAATTATTAAGGATATTCTGTGCCAAGCCAGATTTCACATGCGTTTCCATTCCATCCATCCCAGCATTCACAGTTTCCACAGCTACATATTCCATTGCCTGCAATGAAATACACATAAGAATCATTATTATAGCCCAAATACACCAAGATAAAATATGCTATTATAAACTCTAAAGGTTCATAGGGAAAATCATTTTGCTCACTCTCTCTAGAGTATATTGTATGATGATTTTACTATTGTCTTTTTTAAGCAGCTGGAGAAAATCTGATCTTTCAAACAATGAAAGGCAACTATTTGGAGCCATATTCTATGACTCAAGTAACTATCTTATCTTGCTCCAGCTGGGTAACCATGCTCCAATGCTTTGAGATTAAGTTGTACCTGATTTAGACATAAATACTGAAAAACCATAAAGCTGAGGTAATATGAGGCAGGCCAGGTGGACAACTAGAAGCCCCATGTAAGAGTGATAGTGAATATCTAATTTAATGCTGTACACACATTCATTTTTAGCTACAGCTAGAAATGAAAAGAGAAAAATCTGTGAGTTCATTTTCTCTGAAACTTGTTTAAGCAAATGTATTTTATAAGAAATTAATAAGACTCAACAAAATGACTCAGTAGAATAGGCACTTCCCTCACAAGTGCAAGGGCTTGAGTTCAATCCCTGGGTCCACCAAAAAAAAAAAAAAGACTCAACAAAATGGAATGGAGAGGTGAGCCTTTCAATATGCCAACTTCTTCCCCCACACATTTGCTGTTGCCTGAAAACAACCCACTATACACACTATTGGCACTTGCATCCTCTTCAAAATAATAGTCCATCTGCTGTGCCTCACTAAAAGTAGTTCTCAAGAGACTTCTATTCAATACATAAATTGTATGTATCCCTTACAAAATTTCACAACAATCATGTAATTTAATTTTTTTCTGGAAGTGCATATTTACAAATGTTTACTTCCTTTTTCACAGCTGCTTCCTATTGGCAGCTATCTCTTGGTTCTATAGAACCTGTCCTCTCTGGTCTCTGAAATCGCCATATGCTGGGTGTCATTTGGCTTCATGGAAGATTGGGACACAGAGCAATCAGAATAGCTCAGTACTGCACCTGTACAAATGAGACCATCATGCTGGTCGCAGTCCCTGTCATCGCAGTCACAGAATTCCCCTGAAATGTACCACTCTTCCGCAGAACAAATGCACTTTCCACAGTGACAAGAACCTGCAATCACAAGGGTGTTGCTCACCATCACCGAGTAACTAAAGGTTTCCATCCAAAATAGAATATCATTGACACACAGACAATAGGCTTCTAATAACCTGTCTTCCAAAGGTAAAAGTTTACTGAATAGCTCATTTCTCAGAGGGAAGCTTTACTTACTGTAAATCATAAAGGTCATCCGGCAAAGCCTTCATTATGGATCGAGACAGTTGCAATTAGCCTTGAGCAAATGTTCTGTGGCCCAGGCTGGTTGAAATGTCAATGAGAACAGAATGTGGCTGATTCCAACAGACAGTCTCTCAAAAAGGTGTGCAAAAAAATAGATGGTTTCTTCCCCACTGTTAGTTTCATGTCATGAATTAAGTCATGTTTTTAGAGTGCCTGTTCTTCTAGTAGTATATTCTATTAAAGATGCATCTTATAATTAAAATGAATTAGCTCACAATTTTGGGTTTTTGTTTACATGATTTTTGAAGGATGTATACCTTAAAAAATGTATAGGAGTGGATAACAAAATTGCTATAATGTTCTTACTATGTCCTCAGCATTCTCTATCATAGTCAAGGATAACTCTGACCTTCCTGCTTCAAATATTCCGACTTTATGAAGCTCTAAGCTTAGCCATTTATCCCAACATTTCACCCATTTCCCCTCTTTTTTAGCCATCTTCCTAATTTTTAAAACTTGCTGTTTGATGATTAAAATACTTGGTTACTAAGAAATAATTGTATCAATGTTATATTTTAAATAAAGTATAATGAATTCAGTGATGTGTCAAAAGAAAGAAAGTTCTCTAATAAATAGCTTTTATGACATGCTAAAGAAAAATCTTCACATGGTGAGATTCTTCCTACTATAGCAAGAAACACAACTTTAAAATTAGAAAGAAGCTCCTTTTGTTTTCTTAGATAGGCTCTTCTTCTAATTGTGATTTCTTCTTACTAAAAGAAGGTTATTGCTAGGTTTTTCAGGTCAAACAAAAATCACTTTGAGATGATGTAGTAGTAACAGCATTATGATATATTTAACAAAATTCCCAACTTATGTAAGCTCAAAGTATATTAGCTGAGTGGGGCAAGAATCAATATGAGTCTTTTTATTGAAGCACAGGGACTTAAAATAAATTAACAACCTGAGTAATAAAATGATTAGGGAAAAGAAGGTACAGTTAACACCCATATCATGAAAGGGCTCGGACTGATATGTCCCAAGCAGGAAGTCCTATGTAGTAGCTCACAACATGGGACTTGGTATACACATGTTGGTAAAGAAATCTTCAATGGTCTAAATAAACTTGTACCATTCCTTATGCCAACTCGTGGAAAGAGTCAGAATTAAGTCATTATGACAATTGTTCTTACATTTATTTTTAATTTCTTGCTTAACCACAGCACAATTTCTTTGAGCTTTGGCTTGTTTTTTTTTTTTTTTTTAGAACCTAGGTTGATTTGCAGGCTCTTGGGAGGAATGTTGGCATGTTACAGTTCTGGTGGATGATTAAGGGCCTGCTAGCTGCTCAGGACCTGGGGGTGATATTTCTAAATCAGTCTTCAATGCCAGTGACTCTCTCTCCATCTCATCTGAATACAATGTATTCTCATGTTGGTAATTTATATATCCCAATTTTAAAGAATTTTTTCATATTGTTAAGCATGGAGATGCTTAATAATCATTGACAAATGCTTGGTAATATACCTGACAACAAGGAAAACGTGGAACATTACATTGATTGTCAGAGAAATTTCTCAAAAAGATCAGTATTTAGTGTTGTTTCCGTGAATAAAAGAATTGTATCCCTTTTAGTTGCTTCTAAAACAATGATTTGCCTTTGCATTTATCTACTGGCCATAAAAAAAATTCTCCTTACTGCCCTTGCTTCTAGACTTCTCAGCTTCAGGCTATAGAGAAGTATTTTTTCTAAAACTTGTTAGTTCAGCTAAAGTTCATATGGATAGAGCATTTGATGAGCAAATCCCAGTTCTAAAAGTCTACTAGTTACAAGGCACTTACAATTTTTAAAAAGGATTCATTCTGTATGTTCCATGAAACAGTGGCTTTTCTCAGTATTCCTCCAGCTGTGTGTTCTTTATTTGTCAATACGAAAGCATCTTAGAGGTAGGAATTGTTCTACTGCTTGTATAACTAGGAATAGCATAGCATGTACTAATAACAGCATCAGTAGCCATTAGGATCTACTATAGCAACTTCTTTAGTTCTGGTTGTTGTCATCATTAACCAACAAGGGGATCCATTGTCTCTCTCTAGATAGTGTCAAATGTAGGGAGAAGATGCTATCTGATAGGCATAGGCTGAATGACTACGCAGAGGTGAGCCAATGTTCAGCTCAGCTGGCTGGGACTCACTGGACCACAGACCAGTCAACACAGGTAACAGCTGGCCCATCTTATCAGGGACTCTAATGTGGTCAGTTCTTCACCATAGCACCATGAGCCCATTTGTTTTCTTTCTCAATATAAGATGACCCCTTAAGAGTGTTCCTATCTCTCTGTGCTTTTTGCTAGCTTCCATACTTGGGAAATCAGTCATACTTTATCATGTGTCCTCAAAGTATCCTTAGAATTTAAGAAGGGGAAAGAACCCAATTTCTGCCTACAAAAATGAGAATGGAAGAACAAAGAGGATTAGAACAATGCCTATAACCACACGGGCAATAAGTCTCACTTAACTTCAGATTTCAGTCTGATTTGATCTACCTTTCAGTCTAACAATCGAATTGTGATGTTATTCACAGAAGAATCTTTCCTATGCTTTCAGAACTCCACTGTTTGCTGCTGCAAGTCAGATGCGCGAACCTGACTGAGGCAGGGAGGGTGTGGAACCCTGGGACAAGGCTGGTTTTGTAAAGCGTAACTTTTATCCATTCTCTTGTTTCTTAGATGTGGGAAAGCCAGATGGGTGACTGAGAGCCAGGTGGGTAGAAGGGTGGACCCTGGCTACCTGGATGACATGCAGCCCAGAGCCAGCTTTGGGAGGGCTTCCAGAGACATTTCATGATGTGTATTCACAGTCGTCGTCACACAGCAGTGAGAACATAAGAGGTGGACCTAGGTTTAAGTCATTAAGGTAAAATGTTACTGTGTCATCCTGGGCTCAAATAAATAAATCCCCAACTAAAGAAATAGAACAAAAATATAACATGAATTATATCATGTATTCTTCAAAGGTAGATAAACTTAGGGGTGATCTGGCCCCTGAGCTCGTCTTTCTTGGTTATTTACAAAAACAATTTGAATCTAAGGGCAAGGCACCTTTGTCAGTTAACTCATCTCATTACGAACATTGGCCTTTCTTTTTCATCCATCAAGCCTGACAAAATGCTGCAAACCAACATCCCAGCAGGCAGTTTTCACTGTTGTACTAACGACTCCATATGTTATGAAGGTCACAACAATGTATCTTGTTTTAAATTTTTCTATGGAGTGATTTATTGTCTTGGCTATAAATTTGTAAAGAAATAAAATGCTATTTCTCCATCGTCTCCTGAGGTGACAGCTTTGTTCACAGTTCGTGGCAAGTGCATGGTTTATATTTATTTCCATGGCTGTGGGCAGCAAACTGGGGTACCATGGGACTTCAACTTCCCCTCCCCTCAGGCCCAGAATCAGACAGAGGAAGCTGTGGACATCTTTCTAGTAATCACAAGGTCTTCTGCACAGGGACAGGTCTTCATATACAAATTTGAGAAAATTTTTTATAGAATCCAGACACATCTATGGAGTGTATCAGAAGTACATAGCTCTAGTGAAATGATTTGAATCCAGCTGCTGTTTTCTACTGCCATACTGGATTCCCATGGTGTATGCGTAAGAGGCTGGGTAGTATCAGGTGGTGCTCTGCAGGGAAACGAGGACTAACTGCTATATCTCCATCATTTCTGTATCTAACGTGAACCACCAGCTCATGGTCTCAGAGCCTCTCATTACCTATCATCCAGCGCTGGCATCTCCACAACAGTAAGAAAGAAAGGAGCCCGCAGCCAACTGCTGATAACATAGAGATGCCTGTCACCATCATGGACGATGAAATGTGCAGCTTGTATATCTTCTTCCGAATTGAAAGACTATAAGCCCTTTATCCATTAAAGTATAAACAAATAGTTTAGGCAAATAATAGTTCAACCTTTTATTGATTCCTGAGTAAATTTCGACTACGCAAAGCAAACCATTTGGAAATACCTTAACTGGATAGATGTTTTGGTTTTGAGGAAATGCCTTTAGGTCAACATTTTGTCAACTGAATTTTTAAGACTATATTTTGTGTTTAAGAAACTGAAAAATTAGAATCATTTCTGGGCCTCTAGTGAATGAAAATGGAGTGCTTATTCTTTGAAAAGGAACTCCTTTTGTATCAAGCAGACTGTTGTTCACTACCCTGGCAAATGTAGCTTCTGTCCTCTGTAGAACTTATAGACCTGATAGGTGCCGAGTGATCACACATACATGCAGGGCTTGACTACTAAAACGACCCCATATAACTAAGCACTCTCATGAATGTGTGTTCTAAGAAAAGCACCAGTGAAAAGCTCTTCTCATTCCAAATAAGGAGAAAATCACGTATTTAAATCTAACAGCTTTGTCTTTGAAAGCACAGTCAGGAAACCACTCTAAAGGAAGTCATCACTTTGAGTATTCCGTCCATGCTAGGTTGTCCTCTGATCAAGGAGCATCTCACCATTCCTTCAGTGCATTCCCGATTCTTCCTTGCAGTTTACCTCTATCCCTGCCCACTTTCTTTGCTTCATCAGTCTCTTTCCTCAATTCCTTTCCTTGTCATTTCCTTTCAACCTCCTATTCCTCTATTCTTTTCATCTTCCCAACACGCCTTCAACCCATACCATGTATTTCCAGTAGCTGTCCCCCTTGCAGAGAACTGAAAGAAGTTGTATTAGGGGCCTGCAACTTGAGAGAGTTTAATGGAACAATAAACAGGGAACAGAGTGAATTCACTTCAGTGCTGCTTGCCCGCTGTCACAGCATGAGACTGTAGGCATGTCCCATTTGCCCTCACTGTAAAGCCAAATCCGGAACACAGAATTCCTGAAACCCAGGACCCTGGCATCTACTGAAATGATGGTGTTTGCACCCAGTGCCTTCCTCCCAGCACCAGAGGTGAGCACAGCACTTGTCTGCTTTGATGGCTGAAGTTATGTCCAGAGCCTCCTTCAGTGTCTGTCCTTACGTGGCAGGGAAGGCACCAGTCACCAAAGAGGAGCACATGACCTATGGCATATCCTATTTCTTCCTGAGATATGATGGCATCTTAAGCAGAGTCCCTTGCACAAGTTGGGATCAAAATATAAAGCAAACATTTATATTTAAATATTTTATTATCTCCTCTTTATTATCACTTGCTGCTCTCTTGGAACAAATAACATTTATTTGGTCAAAGAAAGTCACACTAGAATTATGGGAGCCCTACACTTAGTTTCTGTCTTTCTCACACACTTTCCCCTTTGTGTCTTTACATACACACCTGTGCAATTTAGCCTCAGAAGCTATAAAATTCTTTAACTTCTGCCCTTTTCTGCAGCCCTGGGCTGTGCCGAAGTTGGTGAAGCTCCACATTCGTCCTCTTGCTATTTTCTAACTTGGGTTCATTTAGAATCAAGTCTATTCCATTGCCTTTACTCTTTGGATGAGACACTGATGCAGTGTCTTTGGATGCTGGGGGTGATCATCAGTCTTTGTGGACAAAAGTTGTCTCTGGCATTTCATGATCTTAGATCCCAAACCTCCTGTGGGTGATATTTAGGCCTCAGGTTGAGTCCAAGTGGACTGCATGGTGGCTTTCTTTCCTATAAGTTTCCTTCTGGATAAATGTGGCTACTCACCATCCTAGCAACTATGTGTCAAATGAATGTAGTCCAGACACCAGCGTAGTCACTCACCCTTCCCAGAGCACAGTGTGCCATCTGCTGACTCACACAGGCTCCTGCTTTGCTCCTCTGTCATGTTGCATTTCCGCGGATGCTGGCAGAGCTCTCCAAACCAGCCTCGCTCACACACGCAGTGACCACAGGAACACGTGCCATGACCTGTGAAGCAATGACGGGATGGGCATGGAGAGTAGTGAGTAGGTAATCCACAAAGTCAGGGAGGCCACAGGGTCTCATATCTTACCCAACATGCTTTACTTTTATATTTAGCCAAATTGGCATGCAATTGCTTAAAAGATCTAGCATAGCAGAGCAAATTTCAATGTATCATAGGATATGAACTTGAGAGAAAGAAATGTAGAAATAATTTAAAATGGAATGATACCATTGTTTTTCAAAACAGAATGTATCTGCATTTACATTTTTGCCAGCATGGAATCTCAGTGCTGTTCCTCACTGTCACGCCTGTGTCATCCAGACCAACTTGCCAAGCTAGTCACGTCACCTTGCCTGCAGCATGTGTTAATTGCTCTCCTATGGCTTACTCAGGAAAACAAAAGGCGCTCTGCATCACTTTACCTCTGTGCTTCTGTACTTACAAACAGCAGCTAATAGGCATGGAAGTAATGATGTCTCTCCATTGTCCACACTCAACTCACATTTCACCTATTGTTTCTTCTTACTATTCCTAGCATTGGTTCCTATTTTCTAAAGGGTTTAACAATGGGTGCACATACAATATGGCCTTCAGGACAAGCAGACTGCAAGGAGTACTTCTGTGTCCTTGTTTTTCATCCACATTCAACCAGATTGCATGACTTTTCCATTGTAAGGCTTTGTTTCTCCTCAGTGCTTTATTCTTTTCTCTGAGAGGGGCACTTCCTTGTAGCCAGATCTCTTCTGAATCAATTAATTGCTCTGAAGAGATTTAGAGAGCATGTATTATCAATGGAGCATTTGCTCAGTTCTAAGAGCTATGAAATCAACTATGGGCACCACAGTCCTGTTCTTCTCACAGGGAGTGCGCTAACCTTGTGCAGCCTCTTCAAAGCTGCTGACACTTTCTCTCGGGACCATTTTCTCTGGTGTGCGCTTCAAGAGCAACCCTTGCTCCATGTGCTTTGTGACTCCTCTCTGCTCAAGGCAGGATTAGTGACTACTACTTTTTTGAAATTCACCGTTATGATTAACTTAATATGAACACCCATGAATCCAATTAGTAGTTCTCTATAACATATAACTATTGGCAAGTTAATGGAAAGCAAATGGAAGATGAATTTTATGGAATTTTGGATCGGAGTTGCTTCCAGTAGCTTCTTCTCCGTGTAGAAATGCATTAAATTTAATCTTACCATATCCCTCTGAGCTTGTTATTAACCCCTATTTAATAACACTGAGTCCCAGAGAGAATGCTGTTGTTGTCAGTAATATAGCTCAGCCACACAGGATCAGTACTTCATTCGGACTTCCTGCTTTCCATGCCTATAGTGCTTTCTGCATGTCATGCCGCCTCCAGATTTCACTTAGGAGCTGATCCACTTTGCAATTTTTTTTTTTAAAGTTTCTATATTTGTCAAATTCTGCAGCATCTGAGGTACAGATTTGGCAAACAGGAACTGTCTCCTTCAAAATATCTGCTCAACTTGTCTTCATAACCCTGGACCCACCTTACCCCTGAACGCTTTTTCTTTGTCTTTATTCTTCTACCCATTTTGTGATCCAATGAACATAGGGTACCTCCACCTGTATATATTTCAGCATATTCATTTGTTTCAATATAATTTCTCCCTTAAAAAATTCATCAGCTTGGGATTTCTGATCATCACAGCGATTGTAGGCTGTATGCCTGGCCCTCAAATCTCTCCCAAATTTTGCTCCTATGAATCTCTACTTTGTGTTGCACTAACATTCCCTTTGAATTTTCTCAAGTGCTTTCCAGTAGGTACCATTCTGTATTTCCCATTTCATTTAAATAAACAGCTCTGACTCCAGTCAAACATTCGGAATAACTTTTGAGTCTCCCCAATTTCCCCAACTGAGAAACTTGTCATGCCCTGTTAAAGTTCCTCCAACATTTCCGTATACATCACCATCATAAACTTGGAGACTCTCCTAACTCAGCTCTCTCCCAATGGTCTTGCCCAGAGCTTCCCATCGCACAGCTCTCTTTACATCATAGTCATGGTCTCTGCTCCTTACCATATACTGATGCTGACAAGATGAAGTTGACTTGGACTTTGGTTGTTAGTTTGTATTCCTAATAGTAGTGCTCCAAGCTACAATTCTGTTTTAAGCGTTCTCTTCTCCCATTAGCCAAACAAACTAATTCATTATTCCCTGCAGTTTACTCTTCTTCTGACCTCCAGCTGTTGGAGAAGTAAGAATGTCCTCGCACCCTATATATTCAGATTGTAGTTCACTGTCCAAGCTTAGAAAAAGCAAGTACAACTCTATGAGGATTTTTCTCATATGCACAGGGAGAAACCTCACTTCTTTGGATCTCTACACTGTTCTGTTTTTCACTTTCTGTGGAACTGTTTTGCCTTCTGCCTTAAAATTTGTCATCATCTGGCAACAGAATGCATTCCTAAACTATATTCCTTGAGAGTAGGAGTTTGTG
Source organism: Ctenomys sociabilis (assembly GCA_004027165.1). Classification (NCBI taxonomy): domain Eukaryota; kingdom Metazoa; phylum Chordata; class Mammalia; order Rodentia; family Ctenomyidae; genus Ctenomys; species Ctenomys sociabilis. Next base: position 30,188 of record PVKA01007230.1, on the reverse strand, counting down.
CTAATTCAGGTCTGTAGACTTTATGTGGCCAAACACTCTCCGTTTGACCTGGTGGGTCCCAAAAGACACCAATACTAGACTGAGTTTACCTTTACAAGACTATCCTTCTTACTCTCTTCTGAACAAATCCAACCCTAGAGTCCTACACTAATTCTAGGACACTTGGCTCATGGATTGTCATTAAAAAGCAATGAACAGTTCTCGAGTTGTTGTTTTATTTTTACTTTTTATACAGAAAAACCAAGTGAGAGAGTTAGTGCTCCCTAAGGACAATTCAGTGAATGGATTTTACATTGATTTTATCTTTCTTTTTTAAGAACCGGGGATTTAACTGAGGCTCTTGTGCTTGCCAAGGAAGCGCTTATTCCACTGAACCATCTCCCCGGCTCCTACATTGACTATATCTTCACTTGTTTTATTAAAAGTAAAGTCCACTTAAGTGCAAATCTTAACAATTAAAAAATTGCCCATGTTCGGAAGTAGAGTCTGAGGTATAAAAACATAAAAAAAGAGAGCCTTTAGGGTCTACATCATTGAAGTACAGAGTTTTCAGGTGTTCATGTTTGTTTCTGGCCTTGGGCTAGTAAGATGGTCATCCATCCTGAAATCATTCAATCAATCTCTAGGGAAGAAGAAGGCATTCTGCTTTTGATGCAGGACTCCTTGAGAATAACAGAATGAGTCATTCGTGCTGGTTCCACAGAGCATGTCATTTAATAAGAAATCTATATGCAAGAAAATAGGAGATTGTTTTTCATTTATTAGTTCATTTATCAAAGTTTAATTGGCAAGCAGCCCAGAAATCATCAAAATGCATTGGTACTTAAATACTCTGATTTATCATTTTATGGCTTTCTTTTACCAAACATTTAGAAAAGAAACTTTCAATAATTTAATCTTTATACATTTTCATAATTTTGTCAGTAGATCAAGAAATATCTGTTGCATATGCATGTGATATTGGCAGTTTAGGACATAGTAATGAATCAACTAGGTATTGTTCTTGTTTCAAGGGCCTGAAAGTACACAAGAAGAGGGAACAAGTAGTGTCAAGTGAATATGCTTGCATCAAAGAAGACTTCAAGAGAGTGCTCCCATACTCAATAGCAAAAAGCTGCAAAGGAAGGTGGTCATGGAAAAGTTCAGCAATGCCCCAAGAATGAGAAAGAGCCAGGGAGCCAGTGTTCTAGGCACAGAGTCTAGACAAGTGAACGAAAAGTCCCTGGGATGAAGAAGAGCTGGGCATGGCATAGGCAGTGGAGGCCAATGTGTCAAAATAAAAATGAGCAAAAGCATGGGGTAAATAATATAGTTGGAATGATATTTAGGAATGAGCCACAGAGTATACTGTTTATTCTTGGTAAAGAATTTAAATTTTATTCTAAGGGGAATGAGAAATGAAAGAAGGTATTAAGCAAGACAAGAATGTGATATGATTAAGAATCTGAGAATTCGTTTTAGCAACTGGGCGAGATTACTATGTGTTGGGAGGATGTAAGTTTAAAGAATGTGTGAAGGTTATTACAGCTGTCTAAGTGAAATATGATGGCAGCTCCAAGCAGTGGGGTGGAAGAGGAAATGCAGAGGATTCAGGGGAGATCTAGTTTGGTGGCAGAAATGATGCCTGTAGGACAGGCCATTGGACTGGTCATGCTAAGTTATGGAAACAAGGTACTTGCTTTTTGGCTATCAAAACTATATAAATGATATAATTTATCAAATATGGAAGCTTCCAAAGAGAAAGGCTGAACAAGGAAAATAGGTTTTGTTTTGAATCTCCTTTGTGAAATACTCTTAAAATAACTAAATTGTGAGGCCAGCTAAGCAGTTGAACAAAAACCTGGTCCACGGAGGCTGGAGCCAGGCTGTGAGGATATACATGTCAGAGTTTACAAAAGTAGCTGGTATTTAAATCTTTAGAAGTGATTGAGTCTTCCCAGAGACTGTGTAGTCTTGGGAATTTCAAAGATTTGTGACAGGAGTCCAGGAAGAGAAGCCAAACAGATAGGAAAATCCAGTAGGGAAAGAGTGCAGTAAGATTCTGTTTTGTCTCAGAAGATGCTATAGAAAGCCAGGCATGGTGATACCTGTCACCCTAACATCTGGGAGGATGAGCTGAGAGGATCACAATTTTGAATTCAACCCAGTCAACTGCACTAGTAAGAGCCTGTCTCACAAAAGGGGGTGGGTGTACGGATGTGGCTCACTTCAAAGCATTCACTACGAATGCTGCAGAGCTGCCTCCTAAAGTGAATATGTAACTATATTGAAGTTAAGTAAAATTTAGAAATTAACTTAGCCATCTTGTTAGTCACACATCCAGTGCTCAACAGACACACGAGGCCATTGTTAAACAATGCAGACATAGAATACCCTCAGGGTCTTTGTAAAACAGTTGTAATAAATAATGACATTTTCCAATAAAACTCATGAGTTCTGATGTGCATTTCCTTAAAACACTCTAATGATGGTTCTTGATTAGGAAACTCACTTATGAATGACCAATTGGATCAAATATTGCACATTTTTACCGAATGTCCTTTTCCCTTTCTTAATATAAGATAATGCTCATGCTTTCAAGGAGGTAATAATATGCCCACAGAGAGTATGTGATTGCTCAGACTGTTTTTGACCTACAGGTACCCACAGGATAAAATATATTTTATCCCACAGGATAAAGTATTAATACACGAGAAATTAGAAATGCCCTGCTGGTGAGGTTCTCAAGAAGCCTCTGTGTTCTGGAGAGTGAGACAAATTTAGCCAGTGTGAGACCTCTGCTTTTCTACTTTTTCTTCCCATTTCTTCTTTGGCAGATAGACATATGGTAGGGGCTGTCTACAAGAAGGACAACAAAGGTCATATTTTAGAAAGGGCAGAGCAGAAGTGAAGGCAAAGGGAGTGAGGGGGTCTGGGCAATGGCCAGGCAACCACCACGCCACCCATCCTCAGGGTGACAAGCTACATGCTTGCTCTATGCATCAGTCCCCTTCAGCCAACACAATCCCAGTTTATCCCTTTACAAATACAGGAAAGAATGTTGTGATTTTAAGGTGTAATTTTAGATAATCCTTGGCTGCTGTATTGTCCATTTATAAAAGTCTTGGCCTCAGTTAGTGGTCTGAGGTTTTCCTTAATGTAAGAAAGTCAGCATTGCCCTGGAGTCACTGAAGTTTTCCTCTTGGGCTGCATGATTTCCTTTGAAATTGCAGCTATGAACTAAAGAACTCCCTGAAGAAATGTGAATTGATTGTGTAATTAAGAGGTGGCTGTTCATTATTCCTTCTTGCTTCTTAAATTGGACTCCTGGGCAGATATTCTAGGAGAATACAGAAAAGAAGCAAGCAATAAGGAATCTATTCCTCATTCTCACCCTGGGCAGACAAAGTACGGGAGGAAAAGTGTCTGATTAAGCTTATATCAGGTTAAAGCAATTAAATACACACAAATCAGTGTGTGAATATATTTTCTTCATGGTGTCTTGAACTCCATATCACTGAAAATGAATAGCCCTTAGGAACTATCACTTCACACAAAGTGCTTTTTTCAATAAAGACTTATTTGATAAGAAACTCATGCATCAATAGGTCAAATATATTTTATGATTATTAAAAATATCTAGGGACCACGTATTGTCTATGATAATTGAACATGACTCAGAAGCAAGTTAATTAAGTAAAAATACTCTCCTTGTATTCTCATTTTCTTTTTTGCCTATCATTTTCATGACTCTTTTTTGAGGTTATAATTTTGAAGTAATCAAAACTGAACTGCTTAAAATTATGAAATTAGTTGCAGTCACCTTAAGGTACAATTGCTAATTTATCCCAACTTACCAGAAATGGTTTCATCATTTTTAGTTTTATTGCTAGGAATATAGATACACAAAGGTGGCTTATGGCTCTTCTGTGCCTGCTGATTAGGTAGGTTGATGGATATTGCTAGCTTTAGTTGCTTGTTTGTTAAAATAGTCTGATAGCCCTTGCTCTAGAGTTCTAGTCCCTTTAACTATGTGAAAGGCCCATGAAATTTTCAAGCAGTGCATGGTAGAAAATTTAGCAATGTACCCAGATTAATGATCCTCAACTTTGTTCTCCAAAGCCAGAACGTAGGGATAACTTCCACATTTTCAGAACCATAAAATTCATTCACTACTGTTTGTCAATGGTGGGGAATGAATGAAGAAATTGCTTTGTAAGATCTAACTTCAGTTCCATTGCAGAGATGCAAAAATATTGATTGTATAGTTCCACCTTCCTTCCTAAACACTTTGTGGCTAATGCTTCAAGATGCCTGAGGCAGTGGTCTTATTTGTTTTCTTGTTATGGAGATGTTCATGCTAAATTGTTTATTTTCCATTACAGATTTAGGACACTTAATGAATTCCACCTAGCACACAGTACCAGTAACATCTTATTCATTATGTCTTCTTCTTACAGCAAACCCAAAAGTAGCACTATTATTCTTACTGTACACATGAGAAAAGCAAAGAAGATAAACTGAATACCTTGGGAGAGATTCTAAGACTAGCAGGAAATAAAATTAGAATCCAGGCACTGGCCTTTCTGAAAGAGAGGTCTGAAGCCATCTTGCTGCATGAAACTGTATTACTTAGCTTAAAAGACAATGGTTACTTAACATACAGAAAATTATATGCATGTGCACATATTAATTCACTGAACATACATACTCTAGAATGTGGACTTTTTCTAGACCAATTGTCAAAAATAAGTCATAAACCTTGATTTGAAGAAAGTTCTGTCCATCAGAACTAGAAATACAAAATGTCACTGCACATTATTTTAGTGACTGATATGGGTAATATTCTTTTTGATTCTTCAAAAGGATAAGAATAAACTAAAAGGAGAATATTAATTTTAAAATAATTTTCAAAGCCTGATACCCAATGATGTACAAAGTATAATAAGCATAGGTAAAATAACACATATTAGAAATAATAAATGAACAAATATCTTGATAGCAAATTTTTCCCAAGGATGAGTTCAAAAGCAGTTAACAGCACCAAATGCAGGTAAACAATATCTTTCTTCAATAAAATAAATATTCCTTTCTTCTCTATGCTCTTGTTCAGGCTTTAAAGGCTGGACATGTTCCTCACATCCAATTCTTGAGCATCCAAATATTAGCTATTCATGGTGCAAGTCAAATTCACCTAGTACTTGAAAAAATATCTGACCTCAAAGTGAAAAAAATCACTGCCTTTCACATTCTCCTTCCTTGTGATTCATTTAATTTATAATTTGTTTAAAGAAGGTCCTTGTGCATCAACTTTTACCCTAAGCATTATTATTGAGGGGATAGATGGGTAGAGGAAAGGAGAGGAATTAATTATAGTCATAAGACTTCTGCCAAAGTGAAGAGGAAAGGCCCCTGATGCTTCAGCACAGCACTGTCACATTACACCACCAAAGAAAGACTGCTGCATAGAAGAGAGATAAAATAATTCCAGGAAGATTTTATAAAGGAGACAACTCAGAATCATGATGGAAGAGTGGGGAAATGGTGAGATTATCCAGTAAAAGGGGAGGGTGAGAATGTCAAAGGAACAAAATTACAGTACACTCACGAAAAATGATTCTCTGTGAAATCATTTCTTCAATAAATGTAGGCATTGGTGGAAACAATGCCTTTCATGTAGAAGGGCCAGGAAATTAGGCATGGAGGGAAGGAAGTGGAAGTAAAAAGGATTAAGATGCCAAACGCACATATGCCCACTTCTCACAAAGCATTCAGTATGTATAACAAATAGACCAATAAAAACGATAAAGGGCAAAGACATAGTTTCTGCCACCCCTCGAATTGTACAAAAAAGAAACTTGATATTCTTCCTTGATTCCACCCTGTGCCTCACTCATCATTCAATCAAAAATCTCTAAAATCAATGGTATCATTTGGGGCCAGGTGGGGAGGATTTCTCAGTTCAACTTAGCACCCAGCTAACACTCCGAACATGGCTCCGTGGAAGGACGTGGGCATGGGCCACATCTACCAACAGGGCAGTCTCAGACATCAGGCGGCCTTCTCCACAGGTGCCCCCACCTTCAGCAGCAGCTCACAGAAAGTCAGCTCCCACGGTGGTCTGCAGGTTACCTTCTCTTCAAATAACAGCCCAAATATGAGGGAGAAAGTCCACACTGCACAGATGCTGAGGCTTAGAATTAAGTCTCACACACTACAAGAGCCAAACTTATTCTGATGATTCCTTCAACATAGCTTTCAGACACCCCACAAGGGGCATGTCTTGTAAAGGGGACACAAAGAAGTAAAAACTATGGCATTGTCATCAGACATTTAGGGTTCACTCATAATCCCCTCCTGATCCAGTTGGAATTTATCAGTCCTTGGTCAGTCCTATGAAGGCCAAGCTTTCCCAGGCACACTGGCATGCTCCATCTTTTTCTACTTGTAAGAAACACAAACTGGGAATTGGTCAGAAGGCTGCAGTCTCTTGCAGCAGCATAGGGTTTGCTCAGGTGTTGTCCAGATTCGAAACTTATCCATGTCTACTATCCTCCATGTAGATAACGCACCAGCATTTCTTCTCTGAACTTGTATCTCGATGTCCATATTCGTTCCCCATCACACGCTCCTTCCAACAATCCATGTTTCACTGAGCAGCCAGAGGCGCATTGTAAAATACAGCAATATGTTATTATTGCATTCAGTTTAGCTCATTCTCTAGTTTCTATTACCCTTTCAGTAAAGCTCCAAGTCATTAACATAATTTGTACTCTCCTCTGCTTTCTCATCTTTACTGACATGTAATTTCTCTCCAGTCCTCAACTGTTCCTCAAACACAGTCATGTCACCAAATCCCATTCCCACTCTGCTCTACATATAATGCTGCCTGATGTCTGAGTCCCACTGGCCTCCAAGGCATGGTAGAGCATTTATGATGTGCAGGTGAGTTGACAGTAATGAAGTACATTGTCCTTATGTGATTGCTGCCCATAGAACTGTGCTGGAGAAGCTTCGCTCCCCACCAGTTTGTGTCAGCTTCCCTTGTTCTGTGCACCTCTCTGCTCACCTTCAGCCCATGCTTCTCAGCCCTCTTTTGTCAAGAGCCACTCTTCAAACTCACCTATGTGTTTTAATGGATCAAGTACTCGGCTGATTTTACTCTCAGTGAATCTCAACTGCTGGGGAAGAGTAGATTCATACTTTCTGAATGAGTGATAAAACAAATGTTTGACTAGTTTCAACTGTGCAGATCTAGGAGAATTTCCATCTGGCAGTATTTAGTTAGAAATTGTATCATCAAGGAGAATGATTGATGGGAAAGGATCATTCTGACAGAAGTTGTCCTAAAGATGAAAGTACAAGAGGGTGAGATTACTGCAGAGTAACAAATAGAGGGCCCAGACTATCGAAGCCAGTCCAGGCCACAGTCCACTGTCCTGGCAGTGGCAAGTGAACAAGAGAGAAAAATGAGATGATTGTGAGGACTGTGAGAGAAGATGGAAGTTGGAGATGTGCCTGAGGCTCAGGAAGGAGAACTTTGGGGGATTCTCAGGGAGCAGTACCTACCACTTTCCACTGAGGAAGGGTGGCCCCATGGAACACAAACCTAAACTGACTGTGGCTTGGGCAATATCAATAATTAGTGACCTCAGGTAGAGTCAGTGATATGGAGTAGTTGAAGACAGCAAGTCTCCACAGACGTAAGACACTGAGAGAACTGCAAGCACACGAGACAGACAATGGCATCAAGGAGCTAAAAGGTATGGAAGGGTTTGCATGCTTTAGGTGGGGGAAATGCAGATCTTGTGTGAAATAAGCATGCAAAGAGTATTTTTTCAGTCTTTTTCATGTCTCATTTACATGACAGGATTTGTAAAATAAGGGAGAAGTTTTGTGTAATAGGAGCTCTTCTGAAATAACCTGAGAAATACAACTTTAACAATGCATGTTGTGACATGAAGAATCCCGTTTTCCAGAGTCTCTCAAACAAGCTCCTTTGTGCTTAAGCAGATGCGCAGGAAGATTCTCCACGGACATGCACTGTTAAGCCACAACCACTAAAAATGCTTCTGAGGTGGGCAACATTGGCTGTGAGACTTCGTAACTCAGTGCTGTATCTGAGAAGAAAGATTGCTTCATGCAAAAGGAACAGAAAGGGGAAATTATCCACATCATACAAAATTCAGGACAATAAATTCAAAGATCTGAATAAATTGCTTGTGATTGTACACACTAGTTGTAATTTAATATATGGATATGACGCTTATGTGTCATAAGATATGAACTTTAGTATTTTATATGCATCAAGTCACTGATTCTCATAACAATCACACAAAATGGGTATTATTATCATATTATAAGTGGGAAATAACAGTTAGTAAATTTCCTGAGGCCACACAGGTCTCCACCCATTGAATGTGGCTTAGTCTGCAGTCTTATCTAATGCATTGTACAGCTGCCTGTGAGCTTAAACTCATTTAAGTAAGTGTTGATGAAAGCCATTGAATCTTGGGATCTCCTTATGAACTGTTTTACTATGTTTTGTGCTAAAATGAAGTACTAAAATTGTTACAGTTTGGGTGAAACATATGAGATAATGTCTTTTGTACTTTTTTTGTTCAAAGTACATTTGAGACCTAAAAGGAATTTCATGCTATTATAGCCAAAGGCCAATATAGTTCTTTACATGAAGAATTATCAGAAAATAGAAGAAAAGGAATTAGAATAACATTATTTTGACTAGGTTCATGCAACAAATTACAATTTGAAGCCAAATGCAACCTTCTAGTAATGTTTAAAATGCGCTAGAGCTGATTTTCATTGATAAAAATTTTGAGTTTGCCAGTTCACCTGGGTGTTAAAATTCATCTGCAACCCTGCAATCCACATCCACAGTTCTCTCTGAGGACAGCTGTGTTGTCTGAGATTCATCCGCCCAGCTATGGTCAGAAGTTGGGCTCTGCCTTGCTGTTTACACTCAGATGCTGTGAACAAGTACCTTTGCATAGATTCCATGTTCACAGTGCTTTTTTTATTTCTGTGCTTTCATGGGTAATTTTGATATTTCAGTTCCCCCCTACCTCCAGGTTGAGAGTTGAAGATTTGGTCAGTGTGCCTGAGTGCAAGAGCCTTTGATACATTTCTGGAGAAAATATGTGTGAAGTAAACTTTGCTCAGATATGACAAGTGCTGTTGGACACCAGTTCAATGCAGAAGAATCAATTGTATTAAATAAAATGTCTTTGAACACATACAAAACAAATCTATGTACTGATCAGTTGGGGGAATCATGCTGACCAAAGCCAGGATCTGACCTCCTTGCTTCCTTGAAGGAGGAAGAGTCGTGTTTGCTATCTCGGTGTGACCTTTTAGAACACAGTACAAATAATAAGCACCAACCATACCTGGGGCTTTTCTCATTGAAGAGAGCTAGAGAGGAATACTGTGTAGAGGGGTATTTTCTGCAGCGTTGTTATCTCTACTGACTACGACTAACTTCATCAGAAATGTGAGCACCTCTCCTCCTGGAGAGCTAACCATTTCCGTGCACTGGACCAGGAAGGACTTGTACAGGAGTGCGCTCAGGCCCCAGCAACAGAATCTGTGGCTCAGAGGAACGCTCTGGATATGGCCCATGTGGGTTGACTCACGTGGCTCATGTGAAACAGGAGAAGATAAATGAAGCACATGTTCTTATTATAAACAACATTTTGGAGACTATCATTCAAACCCATTTATCAAAGACCTTATGTGACCATCAAGATGAATTTTAAGAATAATAACATAAAACATTTTCAAAGGAAATTATTAAGGTTTATTTCCTTTAAAAACCTAAAAAGTATTCAGAGATTGTTGATAACCTATTTTTTTCAATTAAATTATAAAATTAAATGAATATAAGAGTGTTTTGAGTTAGCTGCTAAAATATAAGCAAATCAGACTAATGATTAGTCTGGTTGGTGTGAGAAAGTCACGCTGTACACAGGACAGGAGGTCTGGGTCACTGCAGCAAAGACCACATTGACTGCACGATTTTTATAAGCTGTCATCACTTTCCCATTATACCTTCCAGCTCATCTATCAGTATTTCTGTCTCCTTCCAAGCAAATGACAACTGGGTCCTGTGTCAAAACCAAAATTTCTAAAGCATTTCCCTGCCAAGAGTTCTAACATCTCCAACAATTCCATTTTTCTTTATAAATAATCCAGTGAGAGTTGTTCTGGTTTTCTGCACTGTTTGTTGTTCTCCTACTGTTTCACGGAAGCCCATTCTTCTAAGGATATGGCCACTGTGTGTTGGTGGACAGCCCAATGAATACTCTATCTCATCTGACCTCATTTAACAGGAAGAGAGACTTGTTTTCAGCTTTCATTTCCTCCCCAAAGCTGGAGATAAAGAAAGGCTCATGGAGGGAAATACATATAATTTAACCTGAAAGCTGGGTAGGTAAGTAGCTACATGGGTAATTGAGATGTCAGGCCACAGAGATGGATGACTGCACAGCTTTCTATTAAGCAGGCCATATATTTTTTCCCCAGTAAGGTAATGCTCTATGCACTGTCATAATTATCTCGGAGAAATAGAATTACAGTCCTCTACATGGTTCTATGTCCAGTCGGCTTCAGTAATAATGCAAACCTGGAAGACACTGTCATTCACTGACATCCACCTCTGCACTATAAAAATTTTAAGACTGAAATGCAAGAACAACGCTGATCCCCATGCCCTTCTCTGCTGATGCTCTGGCCCCCCTTCCACTTCTGGAACTTTTATTTTTGCTACTATTTTGACCCACCCTCCCTCTGCCCCATTCTTTATCTGGACAGTTTATTACTCTCAGCAACCTCTTGTACAGATCTAAGAACCATCGTGGAAATGGATTTCATAGTAAAATTTAGAGTGAAGTCTTCCTGGTCCTTTTTTTATGCTTGTGAGTGATACTTTCTCCGGCAGTGTTTATGAGTAAAGCAATAAAATCATGATCAAATGTTCACTTGCAGTGAGGCCTTTTACTTCCATAAAGTGTCACAGCACCAGGTACTTAGACCCAACGATCTTCACTAAAAGCATACTATGTACTTTCACTGTGCCTAAGTCGAGATTTCAGAGAAACAAAGGTCATAACTAACCTAATAGTACACTGCATTTAGGTCTAATGGTGTGTTATTGATTTTTGTTCATCTTTTTGAAAGCGCTAAGCAGCACAAGGGAAGCAAAGGAAAGAAACCGTAGGCAAGTAGAGAAGGGTTCCCACCTCCACACACCACGCCATCCAGGTCCTCACAGCGACGGTCGTCACACTCACAGGTCTTGCCATACACCCTCTGGTCCCCAGGTGGGTAGCAGGTGCACTTACCACATTCGCATTTGCCTAAAAAAGGTCAAGAGAAAGTGCACTGGTTAAGAAAGTCACAGGCTCAGAAAGGCATTCAGGAAACAGCAAGGGATTAAATCCAAATCTTCTGACTGGTTCTCAGCTATGCTCCACAGAAGTTCAGCAAATGCTTTTTCTCTCCCGACCAAGGAGGACAGGAGTTGGCGTGAAGGTGAACAACCCAGAAGACACTCACGTTGGCTAACTCTACTCTTTTTTTACTCAGCTTTGAGAATATCATTGTGAAACTATCACACTCAACTTAGTATGGCATCATTGGAAATAATTGAATCCGTTTATACCTTTTGGCATAATTTAGCATAATGCTATCTGTCTTAGGATTGATCTGCCAGGTGAAAAACTATTTATAGGTACACTTCAGTGTGACATTTCTGTGAATACTCATAGTAATTTTACAGTTCAGAGAATTCATTTTAATGTGGAACACATGTCATAGCACATGACCCAAAGTGAAAACCTTATGATTTTGGCTTAGAGTCCCAGGGCAGACGAGATAATTCAGCATAACAAGCACCTGCTTCTGCAAGCCCAGGAACCCAGGTTCAATCTCAGGCACCACGTGCCATGTTGGCCCCAGCCTCGGGCTCACTGAGCTGGCCACTGAGACCAGATGTGGTGGTGCCCGCTTGTAATCCCAGCGCTAGGGAGGCTGAAAAGGGGAGGATCGCTATGAGTCCAAGCTGCATAGTGAGACCCTGTACTACATACATTAAAAATAAATAATAACAAAAAACACTCTAAAAGTACAGACTTCATTGACAAGAGTTTAGTTTACAACCAGACTCTTAATATTATGATGATTTTCGTTATTTTTCTTGAGCTACAACCACAGAGCCAGCACTGTAATTCTTTGCATCATGTCATTTTGTTTTTCCTCACACTAACACTATTACTATCATTTTCCTAAACAGGAAACAGACATATTGAGGGGAAGTCACTGTTCATGGAACAGCTAGTAAGGACTGGAATCAAAATTCACATCAGCTGTCACATATTTGAAAGTGGGTACACCCACCCATGAAGTCATAGCTCATCCTCATACGCTCAGAAAGCTGCACCAGTAGGCTGCGTGGAAAAGAAAATTCCTTTTGTCTGAGGAGCTGCACTGGCTTGCCAGAAATTCATCTCCCAGATATCTATGACTGTCCTTCATTGGCCCAGGCAGTATAATCACCCACCACTGAAGCAATCCTAAGGTGCTTCTGGCTGACCCTGTGGTGCTGTTTGTCATCCTATTGCTGCACTTGTATCTTGTTAAAGAAATTCTGAGTGGGTAGATGCAGGGGGAAAGAAAAAATTAGTATTTGCAATCATGTAATTTCAGAGCTGTCATTAGAAGTAATCTAATGCAGTGATTCACAGTCTTTTCTGCAGAAGCTGCGGGCTCAGCGTCCCTTTGAGAATCTGACGGAGGGTGAGGCATGGGAGGAGGCGCTCTGATTTCCCCTCAGTGAATTGCTTTCAGTTTGGAGGTACAGAACTAACGTCCAGCAGGAAGAAGGGGCTGCTCCCTCAGCGGGACTTCCCTCTGCCTTCCTCTCTGTTGGCACAAATCTGCTGGAGGAGCAGGCTTCATCCCAGACCTGACTGCTGAGGACGAGAGCCAAGGGACCAGCTGTGTAGCCCAGCGACCAGAGCCCAGGACGCATTCGCGCGGTAGCTGTGCTCAGCAAGCAGCACAGGTGTGTGGCTAGGTGTGTGGAGGTTGCTCGCTACCCCAGCGAGGGCAGAGCTGCCGATCCAGGCTTGCACAGTGAAACTGTGTCCTCCCTCTACAGACCTGTTCACCCCAGTTTACTTGCAGTTAAGTACCGTAGCTGGGAGCAGGTAGGATGGAAGGTTCAGATATTTGCTGCAACTTGTTATAAGGTAACATAAATATTCACTTTATCATATAGTTATTCCATATTCATCCATATTTCAAATAATACACTCACAAAATCAATGCATACTACTTTTTGCCAAATTAAATAATTTAATTTTAGCAAAAATCTCTAAATAATAGAATTCAGATCTATTCCTAGAATAATATGTCAGTTCTCTGTCTCTCTCTGTCTGTCTCTCCATCTTTCTCTCTCCATCCCTTTGTAACTTTCTTTGTGAAACATCAGGAGGATTTGTTTCTTCTCTCTATTTATGCAATATTGTGTGAAGCTGAATGATTCACCTGAAGTTGTCTAACTAAATATAGTTAGCACTGTGTTAGAAGCCAGATTTCTCAATGCCCAAACACTCATTATCAGTAGATAAGTAAATGGATCCACTCAGAGAGAAACAGACCAACTTTAAGGCCCTGTCTGTGTGGAGGTTCACTATTTCTCCTATGCAGCTATGGGAAACCACTGCTACCAGTGGTTTACTCCTAAGGCATACCAGCTTCTTAAGTACAAACAGAGTCAACGTTTACATTTCAGACATGTGTTGATATTGACACATTTATTCACATGTTAAGGCACGTAGTAATTTACCTAAATAAGCATCATTGGCTCTTTTGGCTCTTTGGAAGGGAGAAAGTAAATTCTGGCACAAGTGTCTAGATACCAACATTTCACTATTTCATTGTTGATATTTCTTTTTTTACATTTCTTGTATAAAGTTTATAGGGTGAAGAGTTAATACTCTGTCCAAGTAACATTGCATTTCCATATTTTTTCTAATATATTTATGGGTAAATAATAAGAAGAAATAGTTATCCATTTTGCAAAATTTTTCAATGTATTTATTGAAATTTATTTTCAGAGGACACATCGAGCCAAGTATGAACTTTATACGTGCAATTTAATATACTCTAGAAGACAGAGTGTCTTCCAATGGAAAGGCGAATGGATAATATCTGGAAAGGTTAAATTCCTCATGCAGCCTGTATCATAAAACATATGATTCTTCTGTCTTAAATCATATCTTCTGTCATGACCAAAAATAAGTATCAACTTTAGTTCAGAAATTATTATATACCTGCCAAATAGATTTCAAACTACTCTTCTAGATCTCAAGTAAATGTCACCAAATCGATGACATGTACACCCTCTTATGCCCTCTCACAGATTCAGCAGTTACCCACACTCCTTACGTGGTCTCATGATTCTCAGTCAGCATTTACTGAATGAATGCATTAAACAATAATAATTTCTGAATAGTTTACTAATATACAAATGTGAAATTGGGGAATGGATAAAAATATTTGGTATTTTTACACGATGAAGTATTACTCTGCTATAAAAAAGATAAATTTTAGGTTTTTATAGGTAAATGGATACAACTAGAGGCTGTATTATTAGGTGAAATAAATGCACATGTGAAAACGTAGTATTGCTCTCTAGCGGGAAGAACCTAGAAGACTACAGAAAATCTGAAAAGTACAACAGATACTGTGAAAGGGAAATAATTTGTTCAATGGGAAGGAAAAGCTGAGATGAGGAAAATGACAGAACAAAGAAGGGAAAAGATGTGGAGCAATTAATGCTTAATTTTTTTTTCCTTTTTAATTTCTTATAACATTTTTATTATTTTGTTTTTATTTAGTCAATTTTGCAGTTTTATATCTGCTAACAACTAATTTGAAGATAATATCATGCAATATAGCAACCTTTGTTGAATTCCTATTACTTTGTTTAACGAAATTTTGTATTGTTTCTTTTTTTTTTTTCACTATTTTGTATTCTTTAAAAAGAATATACAGATGCGAGCTTAAATGACAGGACTGGAATTAGAGACAGGATGTCAAAAGATGTCAAATTGGATCACATTTCTACTTCTAATTTCTTGAATACCTTCATTCATATTTCCACAGTTAAAGCAACTAAATATGCTCTACATGAAATTCACCATCTTTAGTAATAAATGTCCCTCTTCCTTGGTCTTTTATTTAAAGAAATATCAGCATTGTCCAGTCTGCCATGGAGTCTAAAGAGCAGATGATATATTTAATTTTCTCTTCTTTTACTTAATTATTCTCCTTTTATTTTGATATTTGACAAAATTCACCTTCTTAAAATTTATTTATGACTACTTTCCCTACATAAATCAACCTGATGGCCCTATGTGACAACATTCAAGATCCGATTTCTTCACAGACTTTTGTATACTTAGTTATGGTTTATGTTCACTTATTCCCACAAAGCCTAATGCAGTCATGGGGTGGCTTCTACCGTTTATAATAATTCATGATCTGACTTTGGGGTTAGGGGTGTGCATGCTACTCCTGCCCTGGTGCGGACAGCCGAATACAATACAAGGGAGGAAGAGAGGCTTGCTAGCTGCCGAAGCCACTGCCCCTCCCTTTGCTGCTTGCTGTTTTCCACTGCCAAGAACAGCTGCCCTCGGCCATGTGCCACTCGGCCTTGGAGCTGAGTGTGGACTGAAACCTCCACAAACTGTGAGCTAAGTAAACCTTTCCTTCCTTCATTCTAGGTGTCTGGTATTTTGTTCCAGTAATGAAAGAAAAGTAACTAAGGCACTAGTCTAATCTAGTTTATCTATTTACTTACTTACGTGTGTGTGTGTGTGTGTGTGTGTGTGTGTGTGTTGTCCCAGGGATTGAACTCAAGACCTTGTGCTTGCCAGGCAAGAGCTTATACTTCTGAGCTATACCCCAACCCTAGTCTATTATAGTTTTGCAAACACAAATCTGTCTGCCACTGTATGCTCCTGTTGGGGCCAAGGTTCCTTCCCCCCACTGTGCATCCTACCCAATTTTCAATGGCTAGTTCAAATCTTGTCTCCCCTGAGAAATCTCTGACATTCTCCTTGGTTGCTTGGAAGAACTGCTCCACAACTCTGAGCCAATCCAGTCGATAAGAGCACTGATTTTACCCTACATAAGTGCCTGAAACCTGTCACAAAGGGTGACATCTTCACTGTTCACACAGTAAGCTCAGTAGCTGCTTAGAAGTCAGCAAAAGTTTCCTGTTGATAAAATAGAAAGACATTGACAAGATAAAAAAAATATGAATTTGAATCCATATCTACTTTCATGATTACATGATGATTATTTCAAGATTATGGAGCTTTAATGGTGACTTCTCAAGTGACTAAAAATTAATATTCTCGTAAATAAGATTTAAATACTAGACAGCCTGAATAGCTACTAATGGTATTTTTTCCTAGGGATGAGTGTTATTTTATACAACAAATTGAGAAGAAAATCTTGGAGGAAAAGTCATGCAAATAAGTAGAAGTGAACCAAATAATTTATATGACAGCCAACAATGGAGAGAGAAGTTGGGAATAGCTACATGAAAATAAAATAATTCCATCAACATCATCAATATCATTCACCCAAAATGTATCTGGTATTCATTTTTTGCTAAGTCTGCCTATTCCTGTTAAAGATAATGCCATAGATAATCTTTAAGCACAGAAAAAATGTCTGTTCCATGTAACTTTTAAAAGAACAGCCTGTCCCTGTAAATTATGTTTTGAGGCCTACTATCCACAGCAAACAATGACAAGCTACATCAGATACATGGAAGCTCTTACTTACATACTTCACATTTGACATTTCGCTTATGCAAAAAGCAGAAAAATTCTAGGTTGAGACAGTGACAAAATGTACAGTGTATGACTTTATGAACAGCTACTTTAAGAGATGAACAATTCATTTCATTTAAAATTTAAAAATATAAATGTATATTTGCCACAATCATTAAAATTTAAGATAAACATCTTCTTTTAAATATATATATATATATATATATATATATATATATGCATTATAATGCTTTTTTGCTACAACTAAAACAAACTTTAAGAATTCTAGTTTATTTGCTTCAAATTATTCCTACATGAAAATGAAACAAATATTTATTAAAAACTTTTTGTTTAAAGTATTTGATTAGATATGGGAGTATGCCACTAAATAAAAGATACATATTTGTAATTTTTTCCCCATAGAACTTATTTCCTTTGCCTAATATTAACTACAAATAAGAATGTTTTAGAATAATTATAGTACTAAAAATTAAACATTTATTTCAAGAAATATTATAGATTTCATAACAAAAATGACTATTGTAAAACAAATACTTTTAGAGTTAGAACATCAAAGCTCAAAAAATTTTTAGTAAATTTTAATGCTTCATTAAAATATATGCACACAATTAAATCTGCAAGCTGTCTCCTCACTTCAATCTTAAATCACTATCTTTCTCCCTCTGTACTGTTTCCTCTTCTCCCATCTATATTGGATCAAACATTAAAAATCGTTCAATAAAAGTTATAAAATATCATATTGTTGTAAATAATCTTTTTATATTAATTTTATTGGGAAAGAAGCAATGAGACAGTTTCAAAACAGGTTAGTAGGACAGTGACACTAATTAATACATTGAATATTGTTGTCTTAGTAGTAGTTATTCATAGTACAAGTTGCAGACATGATATCTTGTCTAAACACTATTAGTTCAAAACGTTTTTCTGATTGCACTAAGAGAAAGTAGCTATATATCTATGGTAACTATTTTGTATACACACACACACACACAGACACATATACATTTTTTTTTCACTACAAAATGGTCCTTTATTTATATCCCTCTTTTGTTTTTTGTCAGAGATGGGTATTTCACTGCCATTCATATATTGTAGGTGCATGAACTCAGCAAAGTAATCCAGTATAGTCCAGTAGTCTATAATAGTGGTGGGTTATATGTAGGATTGGCAATGTCAGAAGTTGTTGACTTGAGCCTTTTACAGCTCAGCATATTCATATGGCCTTACTTTTTACACCTCATTTTTATACCTTTCTGCTGGATGGTTAAGGCTAAGATAAAGCAAGACCTATATAACAAAAAAATGTAACTTTTACTGTAACATCCTGTAACTCAGTGGTGTCCCAAATTTTCTGATCAAGGAGATCCTGGGGCCACAGAGGAAATTGATCAGCGATACAGAGTGTGCCTCAGGAGAGTCACTTAGAGAGAAAACATTCTCTCAGGCTTTCACAGAGAGCAAATTGGTCAAGCAATGGCCATGATTCATCCACAAGGCTGACGGACAAAGGATCTACAAAGGGCTGTACAGGGTTTCAGGGCAAGTCCTGAGGGAATTTGACTGACCTTGTCAGATGCAAAAGTTACATTTTTTGTTGTGAATAATCTTGAGTAGCAGTACATGTATAACTATTTTAAACATGAAAAAATTCTGCTAATAAAAATCTACTCTGAATTTATCAAATAACAGAGACTTTTACCTCATTTCTCTGGCTCCTCACCTGTCCTGCACGATCAGGACACTCTCTCTCCACAATGCACTATTTTCAAACACTGATTCAACTTTTTCTTTGTATATATAACATACGTGTTTTTTTTTTTTTTAATGAGTGGCACCTAAGAGAGGTTAAATTACAAGGCAATAAAAAGAAAGACACAAAAGGAAAAAGAAGGAGGAGGAAGAGGAAAAGAATGCATAGATTCAGTGTGAGACATTCCCCCAGGGGACACACACACTACCATAGGTGCTGTTCCTGCACTGACCACTTGGCTAGCTCCTCATACTTGCACAAATACCAAATCTTGGAAGGTCTGAAGGCCCAGCCCACAGCCTTTTTATTTCTATACTTTTCCAAATTACATCCTGCCCAAAGGGCTCAGTAACTATCTTACATGATGAAGGTGCTCAACTATATAGTTGATTCAGCCCCTGAACGCAGACTACTCAAGAGGTTGGTATAAGTAATGACTGAAGTAAGTATACATAGAAATTGATTCAAGCCATATTCCAAACCATGGTTAAGAAGTGATCTAAATCAGAGGTGAAAGAAAAATGCTTGTAGTAGCAATTAATAGGTTTTGAGTACAATCTAGTGAAAATTAGATAAAATATTAGCAGATGGCCTGCTTTTATGAGCAGCATAAAAAATGCAAATACACTTAAAGGAATAAGACATTTCAACAAGGTGACTAGTAAAAAATTAACATAAAAATGACTACCTTTTTATGTGCCAACATTCATCCAATATAATACAACTGAAAATTGCTTCATACAGAAGAACATTAGGAATATAAAATAAATGAATTTATAATAGGTTACACCATAAAGTTATATTCATGGCCATAAAAGAAGGTCTGTTATTTTTTTAAGAGACATACTTTATTATTGCATATGAAGAAAATGTCTGGTTCACATTAATGGTATTTGGGCAAAGAAATATGAAAAACCTAACAAGTTGAATTATAGTTATGATCATTGCACTCACTCATGTAGGACGAATTAAAGGTGTATAACTTTACCACAACACATGATGTAACAGCACATCTATCTGATAACTGCTTCCTCATCAAACTACACAAAAGACTAACAACAGCAGCAGCAACAATAACAACAATAAACACAATTACAAACAATTATTAAATATGTGAACAAGAAATCTGAATGGGCCTGACTGCGAATGGGGAATTGACACCATCAGAAAACATCTGAGAAAATGCTCCTCTGCTTATTACATGGAGAATGCAAACTAAAATAAAATGAGGGTCTATCCCAAACCAATCAGATAAACATGTGAAAACTGAATATAATAAGCACTGGCAACCATTTAAAAATAAAACATGTTTAATAAAAATGGAGTATGCACTGATTATTAGAAGACTGCTTGAAATTAGCTAGTAAAGTTGATATACTTCATCTGACCCATTCAATTATTAGCTATATTCCATAGAAAAAATAGGCATGCCTGCACAAGCAGATATTCCATAACAATTGTTTTTCTATTGAATAGAACAATGTACAGCAATTAAAAGAATCACAAATACATGCACCTGTGAGCTTTAACATAGCAAAGAAAACAAGAAGACACAACTATTTGACAGTGTGATGCAGAATAAGCCAGTCTAAGACTATATTAGGTTTGAGAATATAAATTTAAGGATAAGAATTTCAAGAGAGGTTTAAACCTAATTACAAGGAGTGAGAATAATGGCTACCTTTTTAGAGGAGAAGACAAGATGACTGAGGCAACAAAGAGAGCTCCCGGGAATTGGGCAGTGTTTCCTACACTTCCGCGTGTGATTGCTTCATAAAAGTGTTTCATAATACCACAAACAAATTCATTCTATAATTCACTGGGTATAATGGATTTATCAAAGAATATCTTTCATGAAACTGGTGAAGTACACTATAAAATAACTACTCCTCTCCTTTCAATGAAATAAATTTCTAGTAGATTTAATATTTAAATGGAAAAGTTTAAATTGCAAAAAACTAGACAGGAATAAAGACTGAAGTCTTCATCATCCTTGAGCAGAAAAAGACTATTTGAAATGTCAATAAGCCAGAACTCTAAAGGAAGACTGATAAAATTTTATCGTTTGATACAAGTAAGCACATTGATTGTTGTCAATACATTGTTAATATAATTTAGGAACTGTCATGGAAATAAACTGCAAATGAAATAATTATATTTTTGTGAAGCTATGATGTTAACCAAATATAGGAAATTTCTAAAATCTGTAAATTATTAAAAATTTATTTGATATAGCTTATAACAAACCTTCTTTCAGCTTTAAACAATTACACACAAGATACTAAAAGACACAGGCAAACAAAGTACTGTTAACTTAATATTCAAAGGCAGAAGTAGAACTTTCATTTTACTTTTACTTGCTAGATAGCTCAGTACAGCCCAATGATAAGACAAAAAAATGGGAGAAGAGCTGTATACATTTTCCTTTTTATGAAAGTAAAGATAGAAACTTGTTAATAATTTGTTTAGTATACTTACCAATTTCTAGACTGCCACTAAGATTAAGAAATATGTAATCATTTCATGGACTAGGGTTATCACTCAGCAGCACAAGCACCTGCATGGCAAACACAAGGACTGCAGTTTGATCCCTGACACCACAAAATTAATAATGATAATAATAATAATAATAATAATATAACAATAATAGTTGAGCTGGAAAACTTGGAAATTATTAGAAAAGTCATGGAAAACAATAAAGTCCGACCAATGCTGCAATTTACTGAAACCAATTTACAGAAACCAAAGCTCAGAGGAGAAAACACGGGATTCTCACAAGGTCACAGCATGAAAAAAAAGCACAGGTCATATCTCAAGGTCAACAGTAAGGGCAATGATGGAAATGTCATTCGCTGTTCATCAATCTAGCCACTATTTACATTTGTAATGGAAATTCTTGGGTGAGTCTTTTCAGGTGATAATGGAGGAATATCTAGAAGCAATTCTTTAGAAAGCTGTTAATCTCTGGGAGAGATTCATTTTCTAAAACTGGTACAAGGTTATATGAAGTTATGCAGGTGACATGGTTATCAGGTTAGATCTTGTTTCTCTCTCTCATCTTTTTCAAAAAATTTTTCTACTCCTACACTTCCTTCTGCAGCATCACGCACGTGCACACACACATGCACACACTCACACACACATGCTCAGGAACACAAGCACCCACACACCTTTCTTTTCCAGCTGCTTACACTGCGTTTTTCCAGTGAAGAAGACTAACGTACTTCAGTGGTGCTGTGCTGACACACATGCTCGATCTGACTCAGAAACGCTGAACAAGACTCATCAATTCTGTCTCAACCAGCAGCACGAGTTTGGTCACAGTTCTTTCATCACTTAACCGACACATTGTGAAGATCAGTGTGGGTTGAGCCCTGTGCCAGGCTCTGCAGAGCGACATTACGAAGGCTACTTCAACCCTGTCGATGGCAGCAGAGGTAGTAAAGGCAAAGTGCATAGCTACACGCAGGCTGCAAAGCTGGAGAAAGCCTCCCGTGACGCAGAGGCGAATCTGGCCGTGCTTGCTTTGGTGCTAGGAAGAGAAGTTAGTTTCATGGAGTCGGGACCTTGTGCTCGACTCACCCACCAGTGTATGTGATTCTTTTCTTTTTTCTTTTAAAAAAATTTTAATCAGTGCATCTCCGTAGTGCAGAGTGCTCACACTCCTTGCGGGGCGCGAGCGAGCGCACACCATGCAGTCCAACTTTTCTTCACGCTATTTGCTGTCCTCCCCTCCCTCTGCCCTCATCTCTCCCTCCCTTTCCTATGAGAGAAACACTTATCTCCCTTGTCTTTTATTTTTCTCTTTACTTATGTTTTGGTCTCATATATGAGAGAACTGCAATATTTAAGCTTGTGTAATTGATTTATTTCACTTGACATGATGGTAATCACCATAGAAAAAGGGTGTGGAGGCTCCTCCAAAGACTAAGTCTAATGATGTCACCTGGCCCAGCGATTCCCATTCGAGGTATCTTCCCAAAGAGTTAAGGAAATCATATTACCGTGAGAGATGTACACTTGTGTTTAGAGTTGTCCAATCCATGATAACTAAACCTTGAAAGTGGTCTAAATGTCCATAACAGATGAGTGGATAAAGAAGTATGGTACTTTTTTTTTTTTTTTTTTTTTTGCAGAAGGGGATTGAACTCAGGCCCTTGCACTTGCCAGGGAAGCACTTATTCCACTGAGCCATCTCTCCAGCCTCCAAAGTATGTTAATTTTAAAATGGAGTACAATTTAGCCCTAAAGAAAGATAAACAAGGGCTGGTAAGTGGGTTCAAGTGCCTGCTTAGGCAGACACAGGGACCAGAGTTCGATCCCCAACAGGCTATGCTGTCTCTTTCCCTGGGGCACACTATGTTGGTAAATGGGACTGGGCATGGTAGCACGCTCCTGTAATCCCAGCACTCAGGAGGCTGAAAACAGGAGTGTGATCTGTGTAGTGAGACCCTGTAGACCTTGTGCTAAATACATAAAAGAAAAGAAAGATAAGCAAGTCATTTATAGGCAAAGGAATGCACCTTGAGACTGCAATTGCTTCTTTTTGTTGCTGTTTTTTTTTTTTTTTTTTTTTTTGGTGGTACCAGGAATCCCACTCAGGACCTTGCACTTGCTGGACAAACATTTATTCCACCGAGCTATCTCCCCAACTTTTGAGACCATAAGTTTAAGTAAATGTGATATTTAGAAGAGTAAATTCAATCCCCAGTACTTAACACCATGCTGGCCCCATCCCAGGCCCAAAGAGCAGACCACTGAAACCAGCTGTGGTGATGCACACCTGTAATCTCAGCGCTGGGGAGGTAAGACAGGAGGGTCACTACAAGCCCAAGCTGCATAGCGAGATCCTGTGCTAAATAAATAAATAAATAGTTTAAAAAATAAAAATAAAAAAACCTTAAAACTCATTCATCATCATTGTATAAAGGAAATAACAATTTTGCTAATATGGGATTGTTATAAAATCTAAAGATGTAATGCACGCATAATACATAGCACAGGGTAAGTACTCAACAAACATGAGATAGTGTTGTTAACTTTTTGTAATAAAATATGCACAGAGAGGCTGGAGTTTCAATTGCTTGGATAAGATTTGTTTACTTTCTCATTTCATTTTAAAAGCAAAACAGTGTATTTCCTAAGCCAGAAAGAAATCCTTAAGACCTGGTATCATCAGTGTATCTCCTTGGTGGTAGCAGCAGAAATGTGCTCTATGACCTTACGTTTTTTCCTTCTTAAAATGATAAGAATCACACTTACAGTACATGCACAATAGTTGAGAGTAATTAGAGGCTTACATAAAACAGGAAAGTGATTAGCACTTTACTGATGCAGTCCTGCTTTGCCTCAAATAATAGGTTTACCATAGCAACGCGATTGCTGTAGAAACGCCTGCCAAGTGCATCCCAAGTTCCCTTGAAATTTCTATCAGGAAGAATTAAACACATGAGAGCTATAATATTCTGTGCCATTTCATTTAAGTAGAAATGTTTTTTGGAGGGAAAATAAAGCAACCTTGCTTCAGACATTTATAAGAGAACAGATACTTTCCCCTCCCATTCTGAAACAGGCAGGCCGCTTTCCTGCAGTCGCAGCCCCACTGGCGTTACAGAGAAATTATCAGGGAAGAAAAGCTGCTGGTGCCTCTGAAGTACAAAGAAATGTCAGTTCTGGTGTTTGCACTTTTTGACGCAGTGAGGTGTTAAGCAGATGCTGTGCTAGTATGTACATTTGTTGGCCACCCCTGATATCTAACCCTAACAACCAGACAGAGGTCCCCAGGCCTTGCTCTTCTCTGATGATTTCCCAAAGCAACAGCAAAACATCACAGAGCAGTTCATGTGGTCTCCAAGTTGAATTGTCACATTATTTCATATACTTAATATTCATTTCAGGAGCATTACATTGATTTGAAACAGGTGTGAACTTTGGTCTCAAATCAGGAGTAATTAAAAAACACTTTTACAAACTAGAGAAAAAAAATCAGTAAAAAATATACATATAAAATTTCCACATGTAAGAAATTGTTTAATCTTCTAAAATTAAGGAAAATTTACTTACAAAGCCATATGTTCTCCTGATAACTTACTTGAATTTGTCTTTGATTCTGACTACCAATACCTAATTTCAGCAAATCATAAAACATGAGTAATAACCTTATATACACAAAGGATTGACATAGATAAAATTATAACTCTGCCTCTCTATGTACTATAGATGTAAAATTGAGACTGACCAAAAATTTGTGAGCAACTTCTCTTCAAATAGCAAAATAATCTCTATACTATTCTTAAATCATCTTTTGAAGTTTGAAATTATTTCCAGACAAAAACTGTAACTTAAAAATATACCAGTAAAATTCTATGCATAATTTATCTTGTAGCTGAATGTTACTTTTAAAAAATTAGATCTTATCAATAATTATGTATATATACACTCATCTACATATTCTATACCCAATTTTGGAAATCCTTCATTGGCATCATATTCAAGATTTAATCAACAATGCTGCAAAACATACTCAAAAGTTAGAATTTATGCCACTCAAAATGCCAAAATTTTAATTATATTGAAATTTAAAGATGTAATAAAAATTATTTTAAGCCTTTAGATGGAAACTAAATTGATACAAGTAGTACAACTAATCAAAGTGGACCCAAAGCTGGAAAAGTAGACAGAGGCCCCTTTTTGGTTATTATAGAGTTTTCTTTTTTAAAATCCAGCCTGGACATTATTTTTACTGCCTAAATATTTTTTTTTCTATATGTTACACAAAGAGATTAACTAGGTGAGTTATGAACTGCTGCAGAAGAATCATTAGAAAGTGAATCAACTGTATCCACCTTTTAGATTTTCTAGTAAAATGTCCCACATAGACTTGATCACACTGTGGAATTTTCTAGATTATGATGGCAGTTACATGATGCTGTTTGTATTTTTTCTTAAAATATATTACTCTAGAATGAAAATATAAACATCATATTGCCTTACTCAACTTCTATTTATATGTTGACATTTTCATCTTTATTATAAACAGAAAGCCAAAAGCAATGGTTCTTCTATATTACAAATCAATTCAAATTTTTTTTTTTATGTGTTTAGTACACGGTGTATAGGGTCTCACAAATCGGACTCATAGTGATTCCCCTGTTTTCAGCCTCCCGAGGGCCAGGATTACAGGTTCACACCACCAGGCCCAGTCTCAATCGCTGGCTCAGTGCGCCTCTGGGGCAGGGCCAGCGTGGCACATTGGAGATCGATCCTTGGTCCCTGTGTCTGCCTATGCAGGCGCTATAATCTGCTGAGCTATCTGGCTGACCCAATCAATTCATTTTCTAAAGCAACTAAAATAAACATTTCCTCCCATGGACTAATAGGAATTAAGTAGTTAAGTACTGAAACACAGTTTCACATAATGGAATTAACTGGAACCATTAGTAATCCAGACCTACAGAGATATAGATACTCTCATTGCCGGAAATGCAAAGTAAAGTAAAACAATTTAAAAGTCATGGAAATAGTATACAACTGTGGGAAGGTATAAGAGAAAAATTCCTTGACCATCTTTCTCACTATCCCATGATAACTGAACAGGAAGCCAGAAGCGAAGCCAGACAGATTGCCAGGAAAACTTTAGCAGGAAATACTGAATGATGGCACAATAAGTGAGGGCACTGTGCTTCCCTCACCCTCTACCAGATAAAAGGAAACACCACTTTAATGAGGATATTAAAGAGACATTGGTAGAAATGGACAGAAAAAGAGGAATATGCTTCCACCTGAGGCAAAGAGGACATTGTTGGAACACAGAGCACCCAAAGGCACGTGACTGTTTGTCTCTATTAGCAAGGAGAAAATCTCAAAGACACTTGAAGTACATTGTCTTCCTGAAAGTCCGCGCATCTGTCCAACTAGGAAGATATGTGACAAATGGTCATTTGCTTGAGTCAGAACATGAACTCAGTTTGGGGTCCATTGTACAATAAGCTAATAGTGCTGCATGTCTCTCTCATTCAAATATTCAATAAAACCAAGGGAATTAATGTGGAGAAATAAAAACAAAAGCAAATCGCACAGGCACATGCTAGCCATCATAAACAACCATGCTAATGTCTGACAAGAAGGTCTTTGGAATTCACAGGAAATGGCAGTGCTGGCCACACAGTGCAATGACTGGTCTTACCTCATGGTTGTCAAGAGGACTATTCTCTTCAGTTAGCACAAGCAGTAGAATAGTTAATGTCACTGGAGTAAAAACTATTCAGCAATGAAATAAAGGTAATAAGGTAATAAAAGAGAATAAAAAAGGCTAAGTGATTAGATGCATTAAACAATGATAGCTCTGTGTCAGAGGAAAAGCAGTGCCAGAGGGACGCTGATTACTTTTGTCTTGAATCATCTCTGGGCTAACTGCAATGTATTGTCTGAGAGCAGAAAGGATGGATTGCTTAATGTGACTTGTTACCTCATGAGTCATAGCATTAATGACACTGGAATTTTAATTTGAATGTTCATAATTTTTCCTCAGTTAGAAAACTGCTTGAGGTTTAGTACAATTAATAAATATCCTAAACATATTTTGTTTCAAAAAGGTTTCTCCAACTCTAAATTCTCCAAGTTATGATTGTAATTTTGGTGTGCAAATGAGATTTTAGGAGAGAGAAAGGAAGAAGAGGGGGGAGGGAGACAGAGAATAAATTATAGTTCTTAGTGTTCAGCAATAGGAAGAAAAATTAATATATTGTGTCTAAAATAGTGTTATTACTGTACTTATGGAAAGAAACACAATTTTTGAAAAGAAAAGTATGTAAATTAAAGCAAAAGCAATAAGCCATAAACTTTTTTACAAATTTTAATCCAAATGGGGTCCTTCTCACCTTTCAGAATTACACAAGACAGAACGTCAATGGGGAAAGGAAAACTTCCATTGGCCTACAATAGAACCATGAGATTACCTGGTATATCCACTTCTTTCTCTGTTGAGGCCAAGCAAGCACAGATTATATGATATTCTACTGATCTTCTAGAGAATCTAATCAAAACAGGAAGACAAACACCTGTGAAAAGTGTTCCCCAACTAAAATCTTTTATCTGCACTTGAAATAAGCCGTGTGGAAGAGATAAACCAGAGACCCCTCAAGCAGACTGGAGATCCAGAGAAACAGATCAGTAATTTCCTCCCAACAACTAACACAAATCTTTGCTGAAAGAGAGTGTCCTGAAACTATGCTCTAAGAAGTGTCAGTGTTTGGAGTAAACCATGTATAAACTCACAAACAGAAACCAAGTGTACACGCAAGGAAATGAACTTCTGGGTATGAAACTCAGGGGGAAAGTATTTGTTTAACTCTCTGCTTTAGGCTGGATATTCTTGAATTATTTATCTCAAAATTTTTCTTTTTTTCTGTAAAAAGGACAAGAATGAATAAGGTTTATTGAAAGGAAGAGTTAATTTTTGTTTGATCAGTCTTGCATGCCTATATCTGATAATCTGAGCAACAAATTTGATGATTTTCTTCTTGGCTATTTTTGTTGTACTTAAATATTTGTTAACACCAATGACTGTGTGGTTTATGTATCTGTTTCCATAGTTTTGCCCTTACACCAATTTCTCATTTCTTTGATTGAATGTCAGGAATTGCATTTGAAAGGACTACAGAATATAAACATGGTATCTGTTTCCCCTAAAGTGGTTCACCTCTTTGAAGGACATAGAGCAGTTTTTCTCACCCCCGACTATTTCCTCCTTGGTGACACCTGGCAGTATCTGAAGACACTGCGAGTCCAGCAACCCTCTACTGCATCTCGTGGGTGCTTCCACGATGCTGCCAATCATCACCAGGGTGCAGGACGATTCCTGCAGCAAATAATTCTCAGGGCCTAAAGGTAATAGTGCTGCTGCTTCTGCTGCTGCAGCTGCTGCAAAGCCAGGAGAGGGCCGGATAAAGACAGGGCCCTTAGCTAATCCAACCAGCGATCGAGCTTGTCTGAGGCTGAGTTGCATGTATCTTTGGTTTATTTCCCTTTCCCAGAGGCCCCTGCATGGTGATGTCCGCATTCATATACATTCTTCCACGAATTCATCCCCATGCATTATCTCACCAAATCTACTTTTGTCCTTTGAGGTTGTTCACTTTCACCTCCTCTGTGAAGCTGAAGTGCTCTTACTAGCAGAGACTCAGTTACAATTTTAGAGTTGGACTAGATACCACTGTGATATTCAAGATAGAGACTTAGAGGTTCTCTAGTGAAAGTTGACTGACCAAAATGAACCTCATGATATCAAAGATATATTTATAGATGATGTAGATAATAGAGATGGAAATGTATTCCATTTTCATTACATATCCGGTACTTATGCAGCTGATTAGCATTTTTAAGTTTTATTTTTTGGCAGAAGTGGGGATTGAACTCAGGCCCTTGTGCTTGCCAGGGAAGTACTTATTCTGAGTCATCTCTCTGGCCTGATTAGCATTTTTATGTCTTTTACTTTTAAACTGTGATTGAATAGATTATAAGGTTATTATTAGGAACCCAATACCTGAACAGTTTTTAAGCAATACAAGATAATAGTAAATGAAAAGAGTCAGTATATGGGGCCAGCCAAGTAGCTCAGTGAATTAAAGCACCTGCTTAGGCAGACCCAGCTGCTGGGTCTGATCCCCAGCATTTTGTGCTGGCCCTGCCCCTGGGGCTCCCCGAGATGGTGATTGAGAGTGGGCATGGTGAAATGCACCTGCAATCCCAGCTCTTGGGAGGCTGAATACAGGTGGATCACTATGACTCTACCTACATGTGAGAACCTGTAGATCCTGTACTAAATTGAAAAAGAAACAGTACATGGAAGAAAATTTCCACCATTAAATTCAGCTCTAATGACAAATAGTGCTAGAAAGCTAGCCAATTTCTTTCTAATCTTTTATTCACACTCGTTTCTAGATATATGATTAAATAATGCAATAAAATTTAACCTAATATAACAATTACTTTAATTAGGAACACTTGGGAAGTGATTCATTCTAATTGAGCCCCCTCTTTCCATAGACCTTTACATGACTTAGGTTGTGGTTGCATTTAACACCGAACTGTGCTGTTGTTTCTTAGCAGTAGGAGATGATTCTGCTACCAACCAACCTTCTGCTTCATAAATAATTCGAACTCTTCTTGTTGACTGAATTTCAAATATACACTAATTAACTCAAAACTTGACTAACTGGCCATTCTCTCCCAGCAGAGAATGTGACTTAATCACTAAAGTCAGTAAATGACTGTCTTCAGGAAGAAAAATACAATCACTGCTTTTCAAGGATGCCCTCTCACTAATGGCCTTTGTCCTGTGTCCAGCACAAGGCCTGAGCACAATACAGGACAGGGAACTCTTACTTCGTCACTTTCATTCAAAACTGTGTTAATACTAGGGGTGAAATTTTGTATCAGGAATGGGTTTCCTATATATAAATTGCTTTTTGTTCTTTGATTGTTCTGGAGCAGCTTCCTGTGGCTGAGATCATTCTCTTCTCTGATCTTCTCTCTTCTTCTCTCCTCTCCTCTCCTCTCCTCTCCTCTCC